>JAMKQA010018965.1:0-32709 GCA_024699735.1 Posidonia australis
CACAAGTTTTCGACCATCAGATGGGGATCACTATGAATGGCCAAATGGCAGGAATGGAATTGACCGACTCAAACTGGTTGACATGGTACAAAACATTATAGGTTTAGGCTTGAAGTGGATGGGGTTTGAAGCTGAACAATGAGACTGCCTTAATGGGAGGATGAATCAAACTAATGACTCCCCGGAATCACCATGGAAGGATAGATACAACTGGCATAAAAAACAGTAGGACGAATAAAAGATCGGAAAGAATCAACTAGAAAAAATGGAATTGACTCCCGAGGGGCTTGCTGCTGCCGAGTCTGAATGTTGTGGTAATGGCTGGCTAACTATGCTGGGTTGTGCTGGTGGTGCTTGTGTGGCTGCTGATGTAGGCGTGGGGCTTGCCGCCTGTGTGTTAATCACAATGACCTTTCGGTCAATCAAGTCTTGGATTGCGTTCCTTAGTGTCAGGCAATTATCCGTCAAGTGACCTGCAACTTGATGGAAATTGCAGAACGCATTCATGTTATACCAGGCAGGCAGCGAACTTGGGGGTGGGCGCACCTCAGGAAGCCTTAGGAGGGATGCGACTTTAGGGAATACCATGCTCAACGGTTCCACTAAAGGGGTATAGTGGCGCTTGTCACGGTGTTGCCACCTTGGCTGCGGATGTGCCAATGGCAGGCACACCACCACCTGAGGGGTAGGATAAACTGGAGTGGTAGTGGGAGTGATGTGTGGTGCACGAGGTGCTCTAGGTGTGGGCGTGGGTGCATAAACTACTTGGTGCTGAGGGGGCGGATGGACATTCGCCGGTGCAGCAGGGGATCTAATATAAGAAACTGTATCCTTGGAGGGATCCCACCTCCGGGGTGGATTGGCATTGTGGTTGTTGTTGTTGTTGTTGCTGCTAGCGCCATTATGTGAGGAAGTGGCCTGCTTGGTGAATGCAGAGAGTGCTGGAAAATTGCCGCCGCGCAGTGAACTCTCAACACGGGCGCCCGCCCGAAGCAAAGCAGAAAAAATAGTGACTGGCTGAATGCTGAGCAAAGCCCCGACTGCTGGCTGTGCTCCTCGGATCATGATCTCAATAGACTCCTCATCGGAGGGTCTATCTTTGACCTGCGAAGCCAAGGATCGCCAATGCCCAACATACTCCCCAAATGTTTCTTGGGGCCTCTACTTGATAGCGACTAAGTCCTCCCGCTTTAGGACTATGTCATGATTAAAGGAATACTGTTCGAGGAACGCCTGTGTAAGGTCGTCCCAAGTCTTGATGGTGGCCATGTCGAGGGAGGTGAACCACTTCGATGCGGGCCCCGTAAGACTCTTCTGGAACAAGCGGATGAGCAATCTCTTGTCAGCTTGGAGCTGGGCGAGGTCTCCGCAATAGGCTCTCAAATGGGAAATTGGGTAGCCCCTACCATTATATTTGTCGAATTCGGGGATGTAGAAATTTGGTGGGAGAGTCGCCTCTGGAAAATAACAGAGGTCCCGGAATTGGTAGGACTGGCGGTCCCCCCTTGCACTTATTGAAGTGTGCGCTACAAATCTTTCACCCTCGCAAGGAGAGCGTCTGGAGCTACTGTAGTCGTGGATTGTGCAGTAGATGCGGGAGCCGCGTACACTGTATGGGTCTCCCCTAAGGGCTCCTTCGGATCTACCATTCTGTTGCCTGGTGCTAAGGTAGGATGGCCAGTGTACCTGTGCATGGGTGCTGTGTGCTATGGGATAAAGGATGAAGCTTGGGTTTGATACATAGGTGAAGACAATGCAGGGGGTGGTGCTACAGGTGGTGCAGAATGCGGGAGCAAGAGCTGTTGGACAGGGATGGCCTCAGGTATAATGCTCATGGCGGGTTGTGCTCCCACCAGCCTAGAAGGCTGGCCACCAGATAAGAGAGATGCATGCTGTGGTGGGTGCTGTGACAGTGTTGCAAAAGACAATGTCGACACCCCTATCGCTGGAGAGAGGAGGGATGGCGACGAGGGTGGTGTAGTGGATGCAAACTGTGGTCCTAAAGCCGGTTGCAAAGGCAACTCGGGAGTCGGAAAGGACTAACCTAAAAAGGGCTGGAGTGCCAGTGCCAATCCCTGCAACTACTGGGCGAGGGCCAACATTTGTTGCAGTTGCGCGGTGACGGGATCATCACTAGTGGCTCCAAAGGATGGAGGCAAAGTAGGGGAAGAAACAGGAGGCTGAGACCCCAATTGTGCAAACATGGGGGAGGCTACTACAGAGACAGTCATAGTGAGAGGAGGGCTAGTAAACACATAGCCCTAGGGAGGAACAACAAAAGAACCCTGGGGAAGGGTCATAGGAACAGACTCAACTGCTGAGGCCCCAAAAGTAGCAGAAGACCAAGCTTGTGGCCTCGAAGGCGGGGTAGCCACAGGGACACGATATTGGGATGGCGGAGGTCCTTCGGACGCTAACGCAAAAGCGGAGGTAGCAATGACAACAGGGGCAGAAACAAAGAAAGGGTACACCGAAATGGGGACCTCCTCCTGAACAGCAGAGGAAAGGGGCTTGCTGGTCTGCTGGGCCATGGCGGATCGAGAGCATGCGCGAATCGAGAGCGTGTACTGATTGGACTGCGGTTGGGAATACGAGGACAGATCATAGGATGAGCTATCATCGAAAGTGACAGATAACTCGGGAGACGTGGTCGAGAATGGAGTCGCAACGAGAGTCAGTGAATGGAAAAGGTCTCGAGCTCAGGCTAAGGAAACTCGCACGCTGACAAGAATTCTATGCACATAAACAAACATGTTAGAGAAGATGCAATGTTTATGGTGGTATGAGATGCAAAATGCATGAATGCCTCTAGTATGCGCTCCCTTGCAACCTAAGGGTGTCCTACCAAGCCGTCTACTCTAGGTTCACACAGGGGCGAATAGGTCTCTGACTCAAGGTTAGAAAGATTAAGGTCCTAGTTCTAAATCCTAGCCAAAGCTTAGGCAGTGAACAAGTGGTGCATTCGGGGCCTTGTCCTCTACCAAAGTAGTAGGTTGTACCCTCTACTAACATCGACATGACCCCAGACAAGGGGGGCACACCCGATATTTCATCCCACGCCAAAGCCATAGGATGAGGCACCGTGAAATGTCCTTCGCAAACTGTATAGGCAGACTCAGGAGATGAGAAGATGCATGCCCTATATGATGAACGCAAAGTATGCTTTGAGTCTTTTACTTGCAAGATTATTAAACCACGAGGGAAAATTTGCAATTTGTCACTAGTATGCCTTATTTATTGATTTTGGTTTTTATATTTTCATTAACCAAATGGGGAGAGCAGACATGTCTCTAATCTCCTAAACATGGCATATACAAGAAGGGAAATGAACATGCAAATCAGCCATGTATTAACAAACAGAAGCATGTGCAGGTTATGTGCAATAGTTGTGACATAGCAAATGTGTAGAAAGAAAACACCCATTATATAAAAGGCATGCATGTACTAAAGACACCACTTATAAAGGGACAACCAAAGCAAAGCATGGAAATAGGCAAACAAGGAGAAAATCCAAAGTAAACGAGAAACCCAAAACAAAAACCAGAGATTTTGGGTTCGATCCCCAGTGGAGTCACCAATTCTTGTAACCATGCCGGCGACAGCCTCGGGATTGGCGCAAAAAGCCAAATGCGCGAGGATAGGCAAAGTCACGGCAAAAACAATAAAAATAATGATAAAATGCAGGAGTCGCCACCTAGTCTATTTAAAAACGGAAGATGAGGAAAACCACTTAAAACAGTCAAATCATGCAATAAAGCCAATGGAAAAGGTCTTCTAGAAATGGGCAAGGATCCCTGTTACGCACGAGGAAGGTATTAGGCACCCTCGTGCACCTGAAAAATCGGTATTTCTATGGGTTTCTCGTTTACTTATATGAAATGTCGGCTTTTCTGCCTTTTCTGTACGCCCGAGGGCGATATGCAATGCTATATGTGAGTGGTGCCTTATGCTAAACATAAGTGTATGGGCTGTAGGGTGTGTCCTAATGCTCAGAAATATCACCCGTGTAATGGGTCAAGCATCAGTGCAAGGATATTGCACGAATATGATCAAAAGATCTAACAACATCGAGTGATTTTCATCCTCACTTTTCTATATGAAAAACATGATCTATCATGCATAAAAAAGTCTAAAAATAGAGTGGGGTCTTCCTGATATATCTAGGAAGAAAACCATAGAAAACCAAAAGCAAATCCAAACGGGAAACATGCTAAATACCATGCCAAATGCAGCTGCGTGCAACAAAAAACAGGCTGGTGCGCTTGTTTGGTGCGCCAGACTGGTGCTCTAGTCGGTGCGCCACCTATGTGCTCTACTAGGGTGCCAGGAAAGTATGCCAGAGGAAATCATAGATCCGACAGTAAACCAGAATGCCATGCAATGTAAAAAACTTGTAAACTTGCAAACTCAACAGAAAGTGCAACATGAGTATCTTATCAAAATCCAAAAAAAAAGAAAACACAAGATGGGTCTTGTGCTCAAGGGCAGTATGCCTCATAGAAGACCACACCATCCCTATGCTAAGTAAAAACAACAAGATTCAGCCATGTTATCCAGATCTGGATCATGGACTGATGCATAAGAATCTCCCAAACAGGAGTTCATGGGGGCAATCAGCTCACTAGATTTCAGCAACTGGCTGAATATGCAAGATGCAAAAAAGACTTAAATCAGTGTCATCCAAGACTGAAATCATGCATGCAAAGACATGACATATCAGAGAATCAACACAATAAAAATCAAAGTCAAAAACACCTGGGAAAGCATGCTAGTCATGATACAAAGATGATGATTTTCTCTCTGACCAAACTGGTGCACCAGGATGGTGCTCTAGTTAGGTGCACCACCCTGGTGCGCCACATTGATGCTCCAGTGTGGTGTACTACAGAAAATCTGAATCAGACTGTTGTCTGATTTTAGATTCTGGTCCAGATGCAAGAGATTAATTGTGATTTATCTTAACCAGATCAGTTATTCAGATGATAAAAAGCGGAAACATGATGGAAAGCAAGCAATGAAAATCCTTTTTATCATCTCTTTTTAAATCATGCAAGATCATAGGTTAAAGGCTAAAATTATTGGCATACTAGATTCTAATGAGCATGCAATGAACTAATGAACTTAACAATCATATGCAAATGGTGAACATATAAAGAGTATATTTGTAGCTCATTTCATAGCAAGTATTTGCATGAATCATGATTCCTTATATAAAAATAGAGATGAAAACAACTCACAAAAATCATATGATGCTTATTTTAACATACAGAATTTAACATACCGAGCATCTTATACGTGGTGCAATCATCTCATCATATGAAAACAACTTACTAAAAAATCATCTATCAAGTTTTTACATGCTTTTATATGGTGTAATATCTAGAGCTTAAATAAAAGGATAAAGAGGTGTAAGGATCTTACCTTGCTTATGGTGTTTCCTCCTTGAAGGCTCAAGATAATATTTCCTTGTTGCTTTGGATGGGCTGAGAATGCTCTGGAATGTAAGGGTATCTCCAGGAAACGAGAGAGGGTTGCTGGTAGTAAGTGAATGGCTTAACCAAAGAGTGATGAGTTGCCAAGTCTCTTCTCAATTGGTTGCCAATGGAGGTCCTTTTATAGAGTTCTACAAGGGTAACTCCCATGGGATGTAGACAACCTCGCAAACGAAGAGCCTGGCGTAGATTCGCAGGGAATATCCGCTGGCGAGGGTTACAAGCACGGGAGATGGAAAGCCAGCAGCCAGCACTCTGAAAAGTGGCAGTGCTCTAGCTTGGTGCGCCAGGATGGTGCTCTAGTTAGGTGCGCCACCTTGGTGCTCCAGCTAGGTGCACCACTTTAGTTCTCCTGCTTGGTGCTCCAGTCAAGTGCTCCACATTGGTGCTCTCTACTAGCTGCCTAAATTGCTAATTGGGTCACGGGCATGCTATGGGCTTGTGGTTGGTTTATGCAATGATCTCTGGCTAGTTAAAAGGTTGAGTAGGATTCAAAAGTGATTGAGCTTCCCGCATCCAAAGCAACATCTGGAAAGTTTACCTATGAGCCACCTTAAAATCGGGGTGTCTACAGTGCATTGTTTGTGGTGGAATGAATGCTGAGGCTTGTATCTGAGCCACCAAGGTATTTTCTCTCAACCAGAGCAACCAGAGAGGTCCAGGAGCAGAGAGGAAGCTCGGGGAGGGGAAGAATTCCAGTTTCAGGCCACCTCTGGTGAGCTTTGGCGACCTCCGACGACCATCTCCACTGTCCACTGAGGTATGCCCTCCACTAACCTTAATTTTCTTCAAAAATTATCCCCTAGGTCTTCCTCTTTCTTCCCCAACTGATTCTAGCAGTGCCAGAGGCTTTCCCTGGCAAGAATCGGAGTTTTAGAGGTTGTCGGACGCGTTTTCTGGCGACGTTGGTGAGGGCACGAATCCAGTGATCGATTCATGCCCCGGTGTGTTCCATTCCTCTAGGACTAGTCTCCTCCTACTTCTCTGATCCTTCGGATGCCATTTGAAGCCCCCAGCAAGCTTCCAAGAGCCGCTCGTCGGAATCGGGTTCCATCATCATAACAGAGAAGACGACTGGCAATGGAATGCGATCAGGAGCTCCGCCCTTTGCAGCACCTCTCTAGCCCCTAGGATGTGACCCTTTGTTCTCCCTCCACCCTCCGGAGCAATCAAGACCCTGCCTCGTGCCCCAATCCTCCTTTGCAACCACCGTCGTCGGAGCGCCGATGAAGCTTGGTTGGGTGGGAGGCTCGTGCACCCATTCTAGCTTTTAAATGAGGGGAATTCTTCCTCTCTGATCACTCCATCTTCCTGAATCCATGGAGCGCCACCTTCTTCCTCGACGTCGTCGCCGGAGCTGTCCCAACGGTGAGGGGGATGGGTAGCCATTTCCAACTATCGAGCTCCACATCCAAACCGTCAGATCTTTCCCCCTTCCTTTCTTCTTGCTCCCAGTGAGCTTTGATGCCTGATCAGGCATCAGGATGCCCCGAAAGAGCATCCTAGACAGTCGCCGATGGCGGGACTCCGTCGCCAGCTACCGTCTCATTTTTTTAAAAGAAAAAAAATAAAAAAGTTTTCTTTTGAATAAATTTCTGATTCTTTACTTTCCTTACACATAGGTCCTTGCTTCTTGCATTTAGGTCCGTGCATATGTTTTTAAAACCATTTTAATAATATTTGTTTTGAAATATTGCAGTGTGACCCTTGTATATTCTTGTTAATGTTTTCCAGTTTTTAAATTTTGACATAAACCCTTGACTTGCTTTTAATTCATCTTTAGGTCTAGTATTTTGCATAAAAAGCCCTGAACTTTATTAAAATTATTTTGAATGCATGATTTTCTGTCACAATTGCAAATTAAACCCTAGGAATTTAAATATTTGCTCAAATGTGTCTAGAATTGCATTTTAAACTCTGAACTTCATTAATTTCACACTAAAAGTAAATTTTCTATGGTAAAATTACAGGATAGTCCCTGAACTTCTTGTTTTCAAACATAAACTCTTTCGCTTACACATTTAACCCTGAATTTCGTCAGAATTGCATTAAATACATGTTTTTTGGCAAAATTGCATATTGAACCCTAGGGATCTTGAATTTGACAAAAAATGCACAGTTTTGCACATTTGACCCCTAATTTCTTCAAAATCACATAAAATGTGTTTTCCTATTTATTTTTGATGATTTAGCCTCAGAATTTCAGTTTTCACCTAGAACATGTGAATTTTGCACAAATGCCCTTGGAATTTACATTTTTTCACTGACACATGCATTTTGTACATTTTGTTCCCTTTTTCCTGCATATTTTCTCATGCCTTCTTTCTTGCATTATGCACACACTTCCAATTCATTTTTAAGCTTGATTTTCCCATTGTTTTCCGGATTTCTTTCGACTTTTATGATTTTGATTTGATTTGATTTTCCATTGCCCAAGGGCGTACATTAACAGGCTTGATAATGTCGACATTGACCTGAATGAGGATTATTTTCTCTAATTTGATTTTCTCGAATTTCTTCAAGTTTTTGCTAATTAACATGACGCTTTTTGAGTATTCCCAATTTTCACGATTTTCCTCATCGCCCAAGGGCATATAGTAAAGCGGCATTTTCAATGCCTACATTGTCCTTCAGATTATCATTTTGTCTTTTTTCTTTCTTCACTTTGCTTTGGCATGTTTTCGCAGTCATCTTAGGCATGTGCATTAAGAATAGACAAGCATACACACAATAGACCATTAGCAAGCAGGAAACCTAGAAAGACCAATTTCTTTGGGCACATGGGAGTGCTTAATCCGTTCCCCATGCGTAACATGAATCCTAACCATTTCTCTAGCCCACATTGATTTGTGCACTACATCCATTAGGCACGGAGCATGCATATGTTTTATTCACCTTAATTTCTATTGGTTTTTCCTTTATGTTTGGTTTTCCTTGTCTTTCCATTAAAAGACTAGGTGGCGACTCCTTTCCTTATACTTTTCTTATCTTTCCGTGGTGTTTCCGAGCCCAGTCTTTTTCTCCGGATTCACCATCTTCACCGTGATCATATCGGGACTCCTCATGTGCTTCCACGCACCTAGGAGAGCCGTGCAGGGTTCCACCGGCATGGTCACAGGAACTAGTGACTCTGCTGGGGAAAACCAGATTCTGGCTTTCGTTTTGGTTTCCTTGCTTGCTTAGCATTGATCTATACTTCGTGTTTGTTTGCTTGTTCTATTTGTTTGTACATATTTGACTATACATGCTTTTTATACCATCGCTATGCCACCACACATGCACATGACCTGATTCATGCTTTTTGTTGATACTTGCTTTTCTTCACTACTTGTGAGCACTACACTAGCACATGCTATGCTCATGCCTTTTGCTTGTTGGTTGTGCGATTGGATGTCATGATTGTGTTTTCTTCTCCTTTATTGTATTTGCCATGATTAGGAGAGTAGAGACATGTTTGCCTCCCTATCTAGTTAAAATAAAACACACAAACTCAGATAAACAAATAATAAGGCATAACTAGAGACAAATGCTCATAATTTCCCATGGTTTAGTAAAGCGCAAGTAAAAGACATAAAAGCATATTGCATGATTGACCATATAAGGCATGCATCTTCTCCTCTGAGTCCACCAACAGTTTGCAAAGGACAATTCTAGTAGCCTGTTTTATAGCTTTGGCATAGGATGTGATGCTAGTTTGTCCCCCCTTATTCAGGGTTGTGTCGGTGCTAGTAGAGGGTACAACTTCATGCTATTGCAGGAGACGAGGCCACCAATGCACCACTCGTTCACTGCTTGCGCTCTGACCAGGATTTAGAATAGGAACCTTATTTTTCTGACTAGAGTCAAAACCCAAACCCATGAGTGCGTCCCATATGGTCGACCCCATGTGGGACATGCATAGTAAGAGAGAGCGTGTTAGTAGCATTCATGTGCATGTGTGCCATTCATGCCACCCTAACAAACGATTGCATAGCTCAGTTGGTTCTTCACTAACCCCTTAGGTTTTGTCCTTTGTCAGGTATAGGGTTTTGAGTGCGAGTTCCTAAGTTTGAGCCTAGGAATTCCTTTTTGTGACATCAGTCTTATGGCACTGTTCTCGATCGTCTTTCCTTGAGCTATTCGTCATTTTCGACGATAGCTCCTTGTAGGTGTTCATCCTCTAGTTTGCAATCGCAGCCCCATCCTTACCCGTTTGTGGTCTGTTATGGCCTAGCGAGCCTCTGAGACCTTTGCATCGGTTGCTCTGGAGGGGATTCCTGTTTTCACCCCTCCTTTTACTTTGACATCAGTTACTCCACCTGCACTCCATGACAGCCACATCCAAGCACCTGGAGTTCCTTGTCCTCTAGTTTCAGGACACTGGTAAACCCTTATTGGTCTGGAGCCTATGGCCGAGGCAGTTACCATGACCACCACATGGGAATCTAATCTTATGATGTCCTGTCCTTCAGTTGACTCTACTTCGCTTGACACACAGCTGGTTGTGATTGCTTCTTCAGTAGGAATTCAACTCGTAGCATCCTTGAACTTCCAGCCTCCTATGACATCCCTTCCGTTTGTTCTTGCAGCCCTCGATACTACTACCGATGGTTTCGTCACTGTGTAGTTTCAACAGCTTCGGGCCCTTGCATAGAGGGTGCAAAGCATGGCCTTTTCTCTGGATCCTACTTTGACCGCACCTGTTTGTCCAGTTCCTGAGGATCCCGCTCTGCTTGCTCAAGCATTCCATGCTACACCAGTCACACTACCACTACAGTCGTTGCCATAGTTTCTCACTGTCTCGACGACAAGTGCTTCTACCCTGCCATTAGCATCATTGCCACTAAACGCATAGCATATTCCTCCATCTGCTGGTGGTCCGCCTTTGGGGCTGATAGGGGTACAACATCCTGTGAACGCGACCATACCAGTTCAACAGTTGTTACTCCCACATGTAACACCACTTCCAGCACAGCATAGCATCATTCTGATACCCTTGCATCAGATACAAGCTTCAACATTCACTACACCACAGGCAACACATACACGAGTCGTTGGTCGTCACGCCACAGCACTAGGCGACGAGATGATAGATCCGGAGGAGCACATGGGTGCCATAGATACAGCGTACGCGAGACCCGCCCCTGCTGCACAATCAATGTCAGCGGTAACCCCAAATGCACTTCTCACCAGGATGAATGACCTGAAGATAGCGTTACGACAAGTGTAGGGCAGGGATCGCCAGTCTTATACCTTCCGGGACCTCTGCTACTTCCTAGAGGCCATACTCCCCCCGAACTTTCATATCCCAGAACTTGAAAAGTATAATGGGAAAGGCTGCCCAATCTTTCACCTTAGGGCATACTGCGGCGATCTTGCTCAGTTACAGGCTGACGAGAGACTCCTTATTCGCCTCTTCTAGAAGAGCCTCACAGGCCCGGCTTTAAAGTGGTTCACATCTTTGGATATGACCACCATCACGACCTGGAATGACCTCAACCAGGCTTTTATGGAATAGTATTCCATCAATCTCGACATGGTCCCAAAACGCGAGGACCTAATCGCAACAAGGCAGCATCCCCACGAGTCGTTCGGGGAGTAAGTCGGGCGCTAGCGAGCCCTCGCTTCACAAGTTCATGATAGACCCTTTGACGAAGAGTCTATTGAGATAATAATCCAGAAGTGCAGCTAGTCACAGGGGCTTTCTTGAGCATTCAACCTATTTCCACCTTTGCATCCCTGATTAAAGCTGGCACTCGTGTCGAGAGCTCACTGAATAACAAAAGCTTTCCTGCATTAGCAACATTGGCCAAGCAAACCATGGCTTCAGGCGAAGAAAGGGTAAGGATACTGCCAAGAATGCTGTGGCATATGTTGGAGCTCCCAGTATGCCAGTCAGTGTGGTAAGCTCGTCAGCACAGAGTCAAGTAGTCTACACTCTTGAACCTAGGGCACCACGCACATCACGAATCACCACCACCACTGAGCCAGTCTACCAGCCTGCAATGGCAAGGCAAGGGCGCTACCTAGGACCAAGACGAACTCCTTTGGTTAAGCCTCTGAGTGTCGTGTTTCCTAAGGTGGCATCGCTCTTGAGGCATCTGGAAATTCGCCCACCATCGAATCCACTTCCACGGTGGTTTAAAGCAGATTTATATTGTAGTTACTATAGAGCCGTGGGGCATTCTACGGATAACTATTTCGCACTTCAAGGTGCTATTCAGAATTTGATTGACCAGAAGGTCATTGTTATTAACACACAGGAGGCAGAGTCTGTGCCTGTTGCACTGACACCTCATTCCTCTACACCTGCACACAGCAATATAGTCAATCGACCCTTGCCTGAGCATGCACTTGGAACTTCGGGAGTCCATTTCCTTTCTTCTGGTGAGGCTGCACCTTTGACCCTTCCCTCCTTGTTCATGACATCTCGGATCCTTTCCATTATTAGCTCAGTCGATCTTTCATTGAAGCTTCCAATTCTGCAGTCAATATGATCCAGTTAACTGCTAAACCGAGGCTCACGGCTACAAAACCCACCATGCAACCCACTTCATCAACACTCAGTTTGCTGGCCAAACCAAAACACGACCTGGTCCATCAAACACCAATACCCACTCCACCAGCTCTAGTCCTAGTGGAATTGAAGGCCCATGCACCTGTGGTCATTAATTTGGCACAGGATACTTACCGTATGCCTTACAGTTACGCCATAGAAATTTGTGCTGAGGTAACGTAGTCAGGCAAGGTGTACAAGGCCTCGATTCCTGCAAGTAACCCGAACCAGCCCACCATTCCATCTTTCCAACCAAAAAGCCAGACTCTCAATCAAATCCTTGAAGAGGCGATCCCCAGAGTTAACCCCACCACTACCAAGGTAGACCCACCTGTAGCTGACATCACTACCTAATTAAAGAAAGTTATAGTGGATATTTCCATTTGGGACCTAATCCATACATTAGTTGAACATCGAGAGGCATTTCTCTGAGTTTTCCAAGCCGCTCATGTTTCCCCAACAATACAACCGTCAGCCTTAAAAAGCATGATGGGGATGATAGCCGTGCCATAGGTGATTTCCTTCTCTAGTTCAAAGCTACCCCTTGTAGGGACCAATCATGACCAACCCCTATTCATCACAGTGCAATATCAAAATTTCCGCATTCCTCTTACTTTGGTGGATAATGGCATTGGATTAAATGTCTGCCCTTTGCGAACCACAAGTCAGGTCGGATTTAAATCCGAGGACATTACCCCAGCCAGAAAAGGAATGACATCATTCGACAATACGCACCATGATGCACTAGGGATTTTGATAATTCCTTTAATCATTGGTCCTGCTCGTTTCGAGGTCGAGTTTTATGTAGTTGACCTCGAGCCATTCTTCAATCTCCTGCTTTGGCGCCTTTGGCTCCACAAGCATCAAGTTATCCCCTCAATCCTTCACCGAATGATTAAGTTCCGCTGGAACAATGACATCGTTGTTGTGATGGCGGAAAATTTTGAAAAGGAGTAGGTTGCAGTCTCTTCCATGTCGCTCCAAATCGTTCACTTTGACCCCAAGCCCTCTGATGTACAATACCGTGTCGATCGCTTTGAGCTGGTCAATTTCATTTTTATTCTTGAGCATGTTAGCCATTTGGCCGCTTTTGGCAATCCTTTCTTGATGGTCAAGAATTTGTATCAAAGGTAGGAGTATGAGAAAGGAGCACCTCCTGGGCGGAATGGCCAAGGAATTGCCGAACCCATTACCGCAGAGAAAAGAAGGGAGTTCGAAGGTGTAGACACCCCAATTTTGAAGTCACTTGGCAGTAGGCTCCTCTGGATGAAGCTCTGGTTGCGACCACCAAAACTCTAGCCCACTTAAGCCCACACAAGCCTACTCTGACCCAATTAAACATGAAACCAAACTAATCAAATAAAATCCACTAAAAATCAAATTAATAAAACAAAAACCCTAATTAAGTAAAATCCAATTAAATCCACTTAAAATCAAGTAAAAATCCTAATGAAATAAAATCCACTTAAATCCATTTAAAATCCAAATGATCAAATAAAAACCCTAATTAAGTAAAATCCAATTAAATCCACCTAAAATCTAATAAAAACCCCAAGTAATCAAGTGAAAACCCAAGTTAAAGTCAAGATCCAATAAAAAGCCTCATTAACTAAAATTCAAAATCCTAAATTAATCCAAAAACCTTAAATAAACACAAAAACCCTAAATTAAAAACATAAAACCTAATTCAAACACAAAAACCCTAAATTAAAAACATAAAACAAAATTAAAACACAAAAACCATAAATTAAAAACATAAAGGCTAATTAAAATTCAAAAATCCTAAATTAAAACCATAAACCCTAATTAAACCCTAATTCCAAAACCCTAAATCTAAAATGATTAAAATCATAAAAATAAAATAAAAACCCTAAACTAATCAAAACCCTAATTAAACCTTAATCACAAATTTAATTAAAATCATAAAACATAAATAAAAAGCCTAAATTAAAATTCAAAACCCTTATTTAAAATCTTAAAGTCAAAACCCTAAAAATCCCAAAACAAAAATCCTAAACTAATCAAAATCCTAATTAAACCCTAAATTACAAAATTAAGGAATTAAATTAAACCCACAAAATCCAATTAAAAATCTAAAATTAAAACCCTAAAAACCCTAAAAATCCCAAAATAAAAGTCAAAAAAAAAAACAAAAATAAAAACTCAAAACCCAAAGCCCAATACTGTGTAATTCAAAAATACAATTTCAAACCTTATAAAAGTCAAAAATAATTCCGACAACCCCAATTTTCTGGCAAGGACTCCAGCAAGCAATCCCGAGAAATCTGGAGCAAATCACCACCTCCGCGATCTTTGGCTAGCCTCCTCCAGCTCATGCCCGATCCAAGGGCGTTCATCCATTAGAGGGAGGAGGATCGACTGCTCTGGAGAGCCTCGTCGGAGTATAAAGCTCACCTCATCGTCGAAAGGAGCTTCAAACCTTTAGACCTCCAAACCTTCCGATCTGCATCCACTCCCAGCCTCTACCAGTGTGCGTAACGTATCTCCGAGATCCCACTAGCCCATGAAACCACTAGAGCAACACGGTGCCCTTTTTCCTAGTCCAAAAGACGCCATCCCAGCGATCGGAGCATTGCAGGAAAGCCACCGCTGCCACTGAAGATCGCTGGAGTGCACATCCAGGTACCCTCCTCCTCCCTCAACCTTTGATTCATCATGTTTGAGTCTCGTAGAGTATTTCTAGGTCTGCTAGTAAGAGTTGGCAGCCCTATCTGCCTTCTCGCGCCTCTCCGGTGATGGGTTCACCAACTCTGGTGAACCCATAGCCGTTACGGTGGAGCGAGACCTCTGGGCCACTTCTCCTCCTTTCACTTCCTCCTCCCGGGGTACCCTCGCTCTGGAGGAACTCCCTAGGCGTCTCGCAGACCAGGAGCCCCCTATCGTCGCCGCTGCTCCATCACTAACGCCATCGTGACGCCGTTCGCCGTCGAGGATGCACCTGAGCGCACTAGGCCCCCTAGCTCCGTGCTGTCGCTCTGGGGAGCACCGCCACCTTGCCACGACGACTCGCCGCTACCATCACTGTCGGCGTTGAGGTGGGTGGAATGCCTCAGACCACCTTGGACCTCGCCATTGCCTCCTAGAGCCTCGTCGTGCCCCCGTGATGCTTCCCAGACCTTTGATCAGGCCTGTCCATCGTCGGATCGTTGCTGCGCCGCGCCGTCATCTTCTCTGTCACTGTTCAGAGGACACTGCAGGAGCGCAAGGTGGGGAGGAGGCCTCAGGCCTCCCCATCCTTGCCTAACCACCTGGAGATGGTTGCCGTGCCTCCGGGAAGCTTCCCTAGCCGCAGCACGCTCCCCTCCGTCGTTGGATCGCCGCTGAAGCATTGCTGGAGAGATCACCGGAGGGAGAACGTCGGCGATCTTCGAATAGTTTTTTTTTAGATCAGGCCCCTCTAGTTTAGGTTTATTTTTTTAGGTCCTTATTTTATTTCATTAAAATCCTTTTTTATTGCATATGGGCCCAAACATTTGCATTTTAGTCCCTATAGTTTTAAAATACTTTCTATTCTTTTATTTTCTCTATGAATTTTGCATGTGACCCCTAAATATTTTATTTTTTAATTCCTAACATATTAATGCATGCTTTTATCACATGTAGGTCCCTGGAATCATGATTTATTTGCATTTAAGTCCTGAACTTTTGCATTTATCTCCTAAAGCTTTTTAAAATGAATTTTCTCTCGGAAATTTGCAATCTGAACCGTAAAAGATTTTAAAAATCACACTGATCATCATTAAAAGTATGTTTTATCACTTTTAAGTCCTGAACATTTGCATTTAGCCCCTGGAATCTGTTAAAATGAATTTTCACTGGGAAATTTGCAATCTAAGCCCCAAAAGATTTAAAAATCACACTTTCTTTCATTAAAATCGATTTTTTTTATAGTTTGGTCCTGAAAATTTGCATTTAGCCCCCAGAACTTTAAAAAATGAGTTTTCTTTGTGCATTTTGCATCCTAGACCTTAGGAAACTTCAAAATTGCACTAACCAGCATAAAAGCCTCATTTTTATCACATTTAGGCCCTGTTATTTTCCATAAAAGTCCCTGGATTAACATCAAATCATTCCTGAGCATATACAATTTGCATATATGCCCTTAGACTACTTATAAATCCATCATTTCGGGTTTTAAATGTTTTCTGGCATATTTTGTAATATTTTTCGCTCATTGCATTTCATATTTTGCATTTAATCATAGATTCCATTTAAAAATCATGTTTTCACTAAGATTTGATCTTTGGTCACACATTTTAGTCACATTTGCACTTATATGCACTTTAGACCCTGAATTTTGCACTTTAGACCCTGAATTTTTAAGAAATTACCTAAGTGTAGTTTTCACATCTTAGTGCCACATTGACATTGGACCCATCATTTGCATGTTAGAATAGGGGTCATGAACATGTTCATCTAGATTCTCACTCCTTTTTTATGAATTTTGCATTTTAACCCTTATGTTTGTCCTTTATTGTGTTTACATCATTTTATTGATTTTCTCCTCCATGTTTTCTTGAAAATAACATCTTCTGGTCATTTGACACACATTTTGACATAACTTAGGCCATGCATCACTCCCATGCAAGCATTTGTAACATTTGGCCAGGGAAATGACCAAATTGCCCCTATGCCTCCAATTCATGAGCATGCATCTCAATTTTTGCACTCAATCTTGCATAGTCCGTGTCAAAGCCATTCATTAGAATTCTTGCACATTTAGGCACTTATTCATGCATTTCATATTATTTCTCCTCGCATTTGCGTCCCTGTTTAGCGAGCCGGCATCCCATGCCTTTCCTTCGTGGATTTGCTTCTTCACTTTGTCTTCAGAGTTTCTTATCCAATATCCGATTTGATTTGCTTTAATCCTACATTTCAGATTTTTGATTTGATTTGGATTTCATCGCCCAGGGGCATACACTAATTGACCGAAAGGCCCACATTGGCCCATTTGTGGGTTATTTCTCCCCTTTGATTTTCACAACTTTTCCCATGATTCCGAGGACTTAGGTTGACTCTAATTTTTATCCGTTTGACATCAATATGGTTTTCAGAGGCGTTCATTACAAAAACCTCATCATTTCATGTGATTTTCTGCGATTTTGTTAATTCATGTTGATTTCTTCGCAGTTTTCGCACATCATCTTGCACAGTCATCCACTTTTGTCATGGCATACATATTAGCATGATTAGAGTATGATATGGGTTTAGCAAACATCCATCTTGCCTTTAGCAAGCAATTTAGACTAGAAAGACCGAGTCTTTTCGACATACGAGGGTGCCTAACATCTTCCTCATGTGTAATAGGAATTGTTACCCATCCCCTGGTTAGCAGGCATCCAGCCTTCACATATGCTCCTCAAGCATTCATCTTTTTTGTGGTTTTCCTCGTCTTTCCCTTAAAAGACTAGGTGGCGACTCCTCATTTCTTTTTCTTTTATCCTTCCTTACGCCTTAGCCATCTTGGCATGGCTGTGATCCCATCCCTTTGGTGCGACTCCGTGCCGGACCCCCAGGTCGGCATGGTCACAGAACTGGCAACTCCACTGGGGATAACTAGATTTCGGCTTTCAGGTTAGTCTTTCTTGCTTGCTTTGTTGGTGATTGTTTGTTTAGTTAGCGAGCCTTTTGCACTTTATTTCACACATTTGCTCTGTCACTGCACACACATGCTATATATCTTGCCTTTTGATGTGATGGATGTTTTCTTTTCACAATCATGATGCCACGACACTTGCACATGCCATGACCATGCCTTTTGCGTGTAGTTTGCTTACTTGCTTGCCTTACTTGTGTGTTTTCTTCCCCTTCTTGCACTTGACATGCCTAGAAGAGAAGAGACATGTTTGTTTCCCACTTATGGTTAAAATAAAACACACAAACTCAGAGAACAATTAATAAGGCGATACTAGAGACCAAATCAAACTCTCCCCCCGGTTAATAAAATGCAAGTAAAAAATACAAAAGCATATTGCATGATGCATCATATAGGGCATACATTCTTTTCCCCTGAGTCCACCTATAGTACGAGAAGGGCAATTCTGGTAATCCGTTCTATAGCTTTGGCGTAGGACGGGTTTGTCCCCCTTGTCTGAGGTTGTGTCGGTGTTAGTAGAGGGTACAACTCCATGCTACTGCAAAAGACGAGGCCACCAACGCACCACTCGTTAACTGCCTGCGCTTTGGCCTGGATTTAGAACGAGGACCTTTACTTTCTAGCCTGTGTCGGAGACCTATTTACCCATGTGTGATCCCAAAGTAGATGACCTTCTAGGAAACACTTAGCTGGTGAGAGAGAGTATGTTAGTTGCATCCATGCGCATGAGAGCCATTCATGCCATCATAACAAACTGCATTTTGTTGCTGGTTCTAACACCAATAGTGTTCTCTTTTTCAGGTAGTAGAGCGTGAGTTCCTTAGCCATTACTCGAGTGTTCCCACCTTGGCTCCCCTATTTGTGACACTTTGCTGCTGATCATCTTTCCCTGAGTTATTCGTCACTTTGACGATAGCTCATCCTAGGATTCATCCCTTTATATGCCACCGTCGCTCCGTTCTCACCCGTTCTTGGTCAACTATGGCCAAGCGCACTAGCAGGGCTCTTTCAGCCGCAGCCGCTCCGGAGGGCACTTCCTATGCAGTCCCTCCTACCCTTGCTGTGTCTTCAGCTGTTCCTTCTGTCCGCTTCGTACATCACGAAGGTTCTTGTCCCCCATCCTATAGGACACCCACTGACCTCGGCCAGTCTGGAGCCAGGCACTAAGTCCATCTCAGTGACCCCAGCTCGGGTTCTAGATATATCACTGATGGCCTCAATTCCTCAGGGTTCTTTCTTTTTTTGCACTATGCCCACAGTGGCAACACCCCTCGTAGATTCCTTGCCTCCACGGCAACCTGCCTCTGTTCCATCTGTGACTTCTGAACCTCTGACTGTGCCACCCCTTGCTATCCTCGAGGAGTCTCCTACTGCAGAGGCAGAATATATGTTGGCTCTCGTTCAGAAGATCGAGAGCATGGCTTTTGCAATCCAGTCCATTGTAGATCCTAATATTCCCGAGGCTCCTCGGCAGCCTGCTCCGGTGTTCCAGGCATCGGCACCACCACCTCAGCCCTCACCCCAGCTCCTCATTGCACCCACATTAGGTGTGACACCATAGGTTTAGACACACCACATCACTGCACAACATTCAACTCCAGTATCTGGTGGTCAACCCCTCGGGTTGGCTGGAGTACAGCATCCTCAAAGCCTGCAACCTGGTGTTGTACCGCTACAGCAGCTATTACTCCCACACTCAGCACCCACTGCCACACAATTTTCTGTTCATCCTCCTTTTGCACACCATCAGGTCTAGGCACCTTCCCTATCACAATCACACCCAGCACTCTTGCACAGATATGCTGGCCATCATGCCGCAGCACCAGGCAGTATGATAGTGGACCCGGAGGAGCACTTAGGTGCGACCCACACAGCATATGTGGCCCTTCCCCCTACTACATCACCCTCGTGGCAGTAGCTCCATATACGCTCCATGCCAAGGTGGGTGACCTAGAGAATGCACTTCGACAAGTACAGGGAGGCGATCGCCAACCCTATGGATTCCGGGACCTTTGCTATTTCCTAGAGGCGACACTCCCATCGTAGTTTCAAATCCTGGATTTCAAGAAGTATAACGGTAAGGGTTGTCCCATTTTGCATCTTCAAGCATATTGTAGAGATCTCGCTCAGTTTCAGGCTCACGAGAGGTTGCTAATTCGCCTCTTCCAAAAGAGTGTCACCGGTTTGGCCCTCAAGTGGTTCACGTCACTTGATATGGGCTCGATTAAGACTTGGAACGACCTCTCGCGAGCATTCATGGACCAGTATGCCTTTAACCTCGACTTGGTCCCAAAGAGGGAGGATCTCGTCGCTACAAAACAGAAGCCCCACGAGCCGTTTGAGGAGTATGTCGGTCGCTGGAGTGCCTGGCATCGCAAGTAAAAGATAGGCCCTTCTGACGAGTAGTCTATCGAGATTATTATTCGAGGTGCGCAACTGGATGTTGGGGCTCTGTTGAGCATTCAACCTGTCACCACTTTCCTATCTTTGATTCGGATAGGTGCACGTGTAGAGAGCTCCCTCCACAGTGGTAGCTTTCCTATGCTTGCCGCTTTCGCCAAACAAGCCGCATCCTCAGATCACCAGGCGAGCAGCAGCACTCGCAACAGTGCTGGCAACAGTTACCCTAAGAGGTGGGATCCTCCCATGCTCGTCGTTGCATACATAGGGTCGCCTACCACGCACGTCAATGTGGTGAACCAACCAGGCCCAAGTCAGTTAGTCTATGCACCTACATCTAGGGCACCACACACACCACAGATCACTACCACCACCCAGCTGGTGTATCGCATGGCATCGGTCCGGCAAGGACCCCGCCCAGGGCATAGAAGGCCTCTGCGTGCTACACGACAATATACACCACTTGTTGAGCCGATGAGTGCCATCATCCCTAAGGTGGTGTCACTCCTGAAGCTTTCAGAGATCCACCCCCCACCAAATCCTCTTCTGGGGCGGTACAACACGAGTCTCTACTGCAATTTCCACTACTGCGCGGGCCACTCAACGGACAATTGCATGGCTCTTCAGAACTCCATTCAGGACTTGATTGACCACAAGGTCATCATCATCGACACTCAAGAGGCACACACTGCACCTGCACCACCACTTACACAGGCACAAGCACCATCAACTCATACCAACATTGTCAACCAGCCCATGCTTACGCATGACAACTCAGCGAGTGCTGGGACCTCAAGAGTCCATTTCATCTCCACCTCTGGGTCTACGACATCCGTAGTAGAACCCTCTGACCTAATTCATACTGTCGACGAGCCTTTACCCACCCATCTTTACCATTTGAGTCGTGCCGGTTCTGAGTCAGTCGTCCACATGATACGGTTGACCGCTAGGGTAGAGCGTACCGCTGCACCGCCAACCACGCACTCTAGGTCACCCATTTGCTTGCTAGCTCGACCCATGCCTAGTCATCCAGTCCAGTCTCCACTCCAGTCTCCTGTTTAGTATCCTGTCCAGCTTTCAGTCCAGCGTCCTCTTGTGCAGCATCCTATCCCACACCCTCCCCAATCAGACCAACTTTTAGTCAGTTCTTTGTCGACACCGCTGGAGTTGGCGGCACATATCCCTTTTGTCGTCCACCTTATGAGGGACACTCACCATGTACCCTATGATTATGCCATAGAAATGTGTGCAGAAGTCACCAGGTCAAGGAGGGTGTATAGGCCACCAGCCGTGGCAGCCCAGCCTGCCCGTCCAATGTCTCCCATCCTCAGCCAGGTACTCAACCTTCTAGGATGGTCCCTGGTTTAGTCCCTATCTCTTCGACCAAGCAGGAGCAGCCCTCTGCTGACATCACATCTCAACTAAAGAAGGTCAAGGCTGATATCTCCATTTAGGATCTCATCCATACTTTTGTAGAACATCGAGAGGCATTCCTTAGGGTCTTTCAGGCTGCTCACGTCTCCCCCACCATAGAACCGTCCGCACTTGAGAATATGGTGGGCATGATTGCAGAGCCACATGTTATTTCCTTTTCAAGTGAGGAATTGCCTCCGACAGGAGTCAATCATAACAAGCCCCCATTCATCATGGCGCAATATCAAAACTTTCGAATTCGCCTCACATTGGTTGATAATGGCGCAGACCTTAACGTCTGCCCTTTGCGCACAGCAAATAAAATCGGATTCAAAGCCGAGGATATCACACCAACTATGAAGGGAATGACGACTTTTGATAACACGCGTCACGATGTGCTGGGGATGCTAGTTATTCCTCTTACCATAAGGCATGTAGTCTTCGACGTCGAATTTTACATTGCAGATCTAGAGCCCCCTTTCAATCTTCTGCTTGGGCTCCCTTGGTTGCACAAGCATCAGGTGATCCCCTCGACCCTCCACAACATGGTTAAGTTCCGCTGGGGCAACGACATAATTGTTGTCATGGCGGAAGATCTTGACAAAGAAAAGGTCGTGTCAGTCTCCACTGTCTCCCTCTATACCATCCACTTCCATCCTAAACTGTAAGATGTCATGTTCCGAGTCAACCATTTTGAGTCCAACTCTCGAGCGTGTCAGTTACCTGATCGTTCGTGGCAATCCCCTTCGGATGATTGAAAACATATGTCGCAAATGGGGATACAAGAAAGGAACATCGCTTGAGCGACATAGCCAAGGAATCACCGAGCCCATCCAGGTGGAGGAAGGGCGAGAGTTTGAAGGTCTAGGATACGAGTGTTAGCCGCACAAAGACGGACACTCACACGGCAGGAGGTACAAGAAGATTGTTATTCCTTCGGACCTCACCAACTTTGTTAGTGTAAGGATACTTGATCCCAATTAGAGCCAGGCCATTGCAGAGAGGAACCGACACCAGAGGGTGCAGTGTGACCATGTCGGTGGAACCCTGCATGGCTCTCCCCTACTGGGTGCATGGAAGCATTCGAGGAGCCCCGATACGGTCACGGTGAAGATGGTGAATCTGGAGAAGAAGACTAGACTCGGAAACACCAATGAAGGATAAGAAAGGATAAGGAAAGGAGTCGCCACCTAGTCTTTTAATGGAAGACGAGGAAAACCAAGCACACTAGAAAATCAAGAAGCAAACAAGATGCAGAAAACATGTGTGCTTCGTGCCTAATGGATATAATGCACAAATGAATGCGGGCCAAAGAAAGGGTAAGGATTTTGGTTACGCATGGGGAAGGGGTTAGGCACCCCCATGCGCCCGAGAAAACTCAATCTTTCTAGGTTTCCTACTTGTCAATGGTCTAATGGGTGTGTGCTTGCCTATTCTAAATGCGTATGCTTATGATGACTAGAAAACATGCCAAATCAAAGAGAAAAAATGAAATAAAGGGAAAAAGTTAATCCAAGGGTCAAATGTAGGCATTGAGAATGTCGCTTTACTGTACGCCCTTGGGCGATGAGGAAAATCGTGAACGTCGAGAAATTCTCGAAAAGCGTCTCACAAATCAGCAAAAATTTGGATAAATCCGAGAAAATCAAATTGGGGAAAATAATCCTCTTTTCGGGACCATGTCGGCTTTGTCAAGCCTTTTACTGTACGCCCTCGAGCGATGGAAAGCCAAATCAAATCTAAAGATGCGAAAATTGAAAGGAATCCAGGAGACGGTGAAAAAACCAAGCTCGAAAAGAGTTGGAAAAGCGTGCGCAAAGTAAAGAAGAAAAGGCAAGAAAATTGCATGAAAAAGTGCGACAAAATGTGCAAAATGCATGTATGAGTGTAAAAATACGAATTCCATGGGCCTTTGTGCAAAAAAACCAAATTCTAAATAAAAATCGAATTCTGAAGCCCAAATCATAGGAAAACACATTCTATGCAATTATGAAGAAATCTGGGGTCAAATGTGCAAATATGTGCACTTCTGGCCAAATTGATGTTTTCTAGGGGTTAAAATGCAATTCTTCCATTAAAATATGCGTTTAAAGCAATTCACTGGAAATTCAGGGTAAAATATGTAAGAAAAAGATTCATGAAAATTTCAAGGGCAATTCAGTAAATTTACCCTAGAAAACAGGCATTCAGTGTGAATCCGTAAAGTACAGGGGCTAAAATGCAATTTAACTAAAGAGATATGCATTCAGAAAGGTTTAAAAAAAGTTTAGGGTCCTTTATGCAAAAATATTGGATTGAAATGCATGAAAAGAAACTCTAGGTGTTTTTTGTTAAACTTTTAAACCTGGAAAACATTATTTTGAATGTTCAGGGAGCATAATGTAATATTTTCAGTTAAAACGATTTATGAAAAAATGATTTAGGACCTAAATGTAAGAAAAGGATCTATTTGCAATAAAGAAAAGGACCTAAGTGTAATAGATCAGAAATTTCAGAAGTTTATTAAAATAAAAAATGTTTTTTTAATTTTTTCAAAGAAAATGACAATGACGGTCGTCAGCGATAGAGCTCCGCCGTCGACGACCGCCAGAGAGGCAATCAAAGGCTTTTCTGTGGTCTGATTTGAGATTAGACCACTTGGGAAGCAAGAAGAAGAAGAGGGGGAAGATCCAACGGCTTGGATCGAGGTTCCAATGGTGGAAGTGAGCCTCCCACCTACCTCGCCGTCAAGGCACTCCGGTGACGGCGTCGGGGATGAAAGGAGACTGCTGGAGCTACGGCTCGACAATCCGGAGGTCGTGGAGGCTTCAGGGCATCGAGAGGAGCCTTCTTCTTCTTCCAGAAGCGACTATGGTGGATGATGACGTGGAGGGGAGCTTCGCCTGTTGTCGACGTCTTTTCCTCCGGTGAGCGAGGTCGCGGGCGTGTTCTAGAGGTCGTGGCATGGATCTAAAGGCTCCAGAGTACTGGGGGCATGCCATGGAAGCTTTCTGGAAGCTTAAAGCAGTGCGGAGTGGCTGGAGGCGTGCGTTCCTGTTCTGGCTCCGATCATCTTCTCCGGTGATGGAGGAACGTCGCGATTTAGGCGATCCTCTGGTGGAGACCTCTACAACGATCAGAAAGGGAATTGGAGGGGCAGAAAAGCAAGAGGTAGGCTAGGAGAAGTAGACCTAGGGTTCTAGGACCAGGGACAAGCCCTGGACCAGCACCCCCACCTATATCGCCGGAAAATAGTGACGGCGAGGTCCGAGAAGCGATTCCGACCAGAGGAGGCCTCTGGCTTGATTGGAAACGATCTAGAAAGACTAAGGAAGCTCTAGGAAATTGAATTCGAAGCTAAATGAGGTTGGAGGAGGGCGTACTTGGCTTGATGACGTGCATCTCCTCCGTAGCTCGATGGAAGTGGCCTGAATGCTCCACTTCTCACCTCTGCAAGCCACTGTCTCTCTCTGGAATTCTCCCTTGCTCTAGAATTCTCTATTTTTCTCCCGAACAAAAAAAAAACCACCCCACCTCTGCCTCTGCTGCTCCTTTTATAGGTGAAGCTCCGGCGTCTGTAACAACTTGTAACAAACTCAACAAAATCCTAACTACTAACCAACTCTGTAACAAACTAAGAAGCCTCCTAACAGATTAACCACCTGTAACAACCTTATTGCCCCTCACGCACCTCGCTGCCTACCCAAGCACCAACAGTGATCGACGGTTGTGATGAGGGAACTGGCCAGGTGCATATGTCCAGTGCGGCTGCATGGTGCGCCTGTCTGGTGCACTAGATATGTGCGCTAGTGAAGTGCGCCCATCTGGTGCGCCAGATAGGTGCGCCTGCATGGCCCAAGATCACTGCTCAGACCATTTACTGTTGGGTTTGGCATTCTCTGTCTCTGAGACTAAAACAGGGTTTGAGTTCCTTTGTAATTAAAATCCCAGCTACCACAATTCCAGCCTGTAGACCTGCAAAATTGGGGTGTCTACATGCAGCCATAGCCTTACCCGATGGTAGGCACTCTAACGACATCTGCCACCACCCCAACAGTGAGTCCCACAGTGGTAGTCCTACAAGCATTGGTGTCAGTAGAGCCATTAGTGCAATCAGTCAATTTTGGACATTGTTTACCGCAGTCTTAGATCCAATTAGCAGAGGTCCACAGTCTAGATGAGGCTGAGGCAGAATCGAGTGCTATCCAATGTTCTAATTGTATCCTGGCAGAGGATCAGGCCATCGGCAAGGCATTGCAAGCAAGTGAGCAGGCCAATGACCTAGAACTCTTATTCCAAGAGCAGTTGTCAGTGTTGGTTGAGGACACAGTAGAGCATCAGAGGCTGAGGAAAGGAAAGTCAAGGGCCTCAGAATCAGAGCCAGCGGTTCACCACCAGCAGTTGGACCACTCACCCATCATGGTCCTATCTGATTCACAGCCATAACCCACTAGACCATTAGAGTTAATCTCATTGGAGCTGGAAGGTGGGTCTAGATGGTATTTGCAGAAGAAGCCTCACCTTGCAAGGTGAGGGTAAAAAAAAAGACCCTGAGTTGAGCTTCGGGGAAAAGCCGGGCAACATCACTCCTATCAGTCAGCAGCAGGACAACCACCAGTCAGTAGCACCCTTTGTACATACTAGAGAAAATCCAAAAAAAAATCAAAAAATCTAGAAAATACAAAAAATCAGAAAACTCAAAAAATCCAAAAATAGTATCAAGAGCCGAGAAAATAGAACAACTCGGCCAGTCAGCAGAGTCAACTGTTAAAGATCTAGAAGTCACACAGTGTAGATACAAGAACACCAAAGTTAGTGTGACCATCCTGAAGAATCATCAGGGGCAGAAATCATAGCACATCCTCTCCTTTGATGTCACCGAACCAACCTTCAAGGAGGAAATCATATCAAAGCTCATCGCTTATGAGAAGAAGATGATGACATGGAAGATGGAAAGACACCTAAATTCTAGCTTCACAACAATGACCTAGAGGGGCCAAATTTACATCAGGCGACCCGATTTTTGCAGGCCATTCATCTCCCTAACGGTCGAGGCAAATTCCGACCTAACTGGCATGGTCCCTACATCATCAAACAAGTATATTTGGGAGGTGCAGCAATCCTTGAAGATATGGACAACGTTGAGCTACCTGAGCTAGTTAACACATGTTATCTGAAGAAGTACTACCAATGAGCGAAAGACATGTATCCTCGCCTTGCAAAGTATCCTTTGGCGCATCATGTATCATCCACCACTTCATCGTGCATGCATATTTCTAAAATAAAGACAATCCAAGTGCATTTAATCCATAGCATTTGCCTTTTTATTTTCATGCGCATCAGTAACTTAAGCACGTCAATAACTGCATCCATCCATGCATAAAGCATCAGCATCACATCCCGATGACGAGAATCGGAATAGCTACCCCACATGAGAAGGGTCTACACCTCTTCAATTGTCACTACCTAGACATCCTAGTGAGCGAGGGAGCCACCACCCAAACATGGTTAGGTGAAACGTCCAAACTCCCATAGGGACTTACACCTCCAGAGGAAGATAAAATGTTAGGAGCGAGCATGAGTGTGAGCCAAAATAGAAAAATAAAAATATCCACAAGGGCATAAAAGAAATAAGAAGACAGAAGTCGAAGACAGAAGCTAGCCCTAACAAAGAGAGGCAAGTAGTCCAACTTTATCCTTATCACTTACTTTGGGGAGGAGTCGAAGCAAACATCCCAAAGATCCAAGTAACCAAAGGGACTAGCCACCCCTTTGCATATAATCCCAGCAGCCCCCTCCAAATCCAGATGAGCCTAAGAGGGAGAAAAGAAATAAGCTAAAAGCCAAAAAATGTAGGTCTAAGTCCCCAAAAGTTTGGCACGGAGCCTAACATACTGAATAATCCATCCCAGAGAGCCACCAACAGCCTAGAAGTCCGGGTAGTGTCTTGTGAACTGAGGTCTTCTTCTCTTCTCATAATAGGCATGATTAGCATTCCAAATTCATTTTAAGGGATGACACAATACAACACCATCATTCTTGCATGCATTATTATTTGTCCACTTTCCAAGGTCTCGCTGGGTCCCAAACCAGGGGCGTGTCAGCTACTCTTTAGCCGAAGACTTGGCAGAAAATACCGTACACCAGGGGCATGTCAGCTGCCTTTGTGGTGATAACCTTCCTCGTCAACTAGGGGCATGTCAGCTGCACTGGTGGTTGACCCTTCTTGAAATAGTATCTTCGTTTGGAACATGTTGTCTCCTCCATAGCTCGAGCGCAGAAACGCAGACAACAATAGCCATGAGCCTCTGAGATCAGAGCAAAGTCAGAATATCCATACTCCCCTAATTAGCAAGCGAGAACATAGTCGATAGTCCAATGCCAAAGTCAAACTCCCCAGAAGACAGCCAGTGACACTACAGTGAACCTAGGGAGATGTCATAAGTCATCCAACAAGTACATCCTATTCGAGGAGGAAACAATGCCCACGTGAAACCCTTATCTAGTCAAGGTCCTTGCATCAGTGCAGAGTCTGAGCAATAGTTTATCCATATCAGCCATCATCAAGTGAACAGACAAAGCAGTCACAAAGCAAGCGAGCTACAGGCAAGAACAAATCTCCTGGCTAGCAAGCAAGTTGCACATAGCCTTTATTCTTTTTCTCGTGACTCCTTTAAGTCCGAAGGAGATCCGAGTGGTTGATTCCTGGTCCCCCAAGAATAGCCTTTAGCCCTTATCCCTTTTCTCGTGACTCCTTTAAGTCTGGAGGAGTTTCGAGTTGCTGATTCTTGGTCCTCTGGGAATGGCCTTTGTCCTTTTCTCGTGACTCCTTTAAGTCCAGAGGAGATCTGAGTCGCTGATTCCTGGTCCCCCTAGAAACAACCCTTTATCCCTTTTCTCATGACTCCATTAAGTCCGGAGGAGATCCGAGTCGCTGATTCCTGGTCCTCCAAGGAATAACCCCTTATCCCTTTTCTCATGTCTCCTTTAAGCCCGGAGGAGATCCGAGCCGCTGATTCCTGGTCCCTTAGGAGCAGCCTTTGTCCCTTTTCTCGTTACTCCTTTAAGTCCGGAGGAGATTCGAGTCACTGATTCCTAGTCCCCCTAGGAACAACCTTTTATCCCTTTTCTCGTGTCTCCTTTAAGTCCGAAGGAGATCCGAGTCGTTGATTCCTGGTCCCTCAGGAGAAACCTTTGTCCCTTTTCTTGCGACTCATTTAAGTTTGGAGGAGATCCGAGTCGCTGATTCCTAGTTCCCCAGGAATAGTCCTTTCCCTTTCTAGTGACTCCTTTAAGTCTAGAGGAGTTCAGAGTCGCTGACTCTTGGTCCTCTAGGAGTAGTCTTTGTCCCTTTTCTCGTGACTCCTTTACGTCCGGAGGAGTTCCGAATCATTGATTCTTGGTCCCCCAGGAACAGCTTTTAGCCCTTATCCTTTTGCTCGTGACTCCTTTAAGTCCAGAGGAGATCCGAGTCGCTGATTCCAGGTCCCCCAGGAACAACCTTTATCCCTTTTCTCGTGACTCCGTTAAGTTCGGAGGAGTTCCGAGTCGCTGATTCCTGGTCCTCTAGGAACAACCTTTATCCTTTTTCTCGTGACTCCTTTAAGTCCGGAGGGGTTCCAAGTCTTTTGTTCCAGGCCCTCCAGGAACAACCTTTATTCCTTTTCTCATGTCTCCTTTATGTTTGGAGGAGATCCGAGTCACTAATTCCTGGCCCCCTAGGAACAGTCTTTACCCCTTTTCTCGTAACTCCTTTAAGTCTAGAGGAAATCCAAGTTGCTGATTCTTGGTCCCCTAGGAGCAGCCTTTGTCGCTTTTTCTCGTGTCTCCTTGAAGTCCAGAGGAGATCCGAGTCGAGGATTCCTGGTCCCAACAGGAAAAACCTTTATTCCTTTTCTCGTGTCTCCTTTAAGTCCGGAGGAGATCCGAGTTGCTGATTTATGGTCCCCCAGGAACAACCTTTATTCCCTTTATCGCGACTCCTTTAAGTCTGAAGGAGATCCAAGTCGCTGGTTCTTGGTCCCCCAGGAGTAGCTTTTGGCCCGTTTCTTGTGACTCCTTTAAGTCCTGAAGAGATCCGAGTCGCTGATTCCTGATCTTCTAGGAACAACCTTTATCCCTTTTTCTCGTGACTCCTTTAAGTCTGGAGGAGATCTGAGTTGCTGATTTCTGGTTCCCCAAGAACCACCTTTCTTCCTTTCCTCATGACTCCTTTAAGTTTGGAGGAGATCCAAGTTGCTGTTATCCCTAGGCTGATAGCCCTAACTATCCAATGATGAGTCCGTCAACTCATCACAGGACTGATAACCCTAACTATCCGACGATGGGTCTATCAACTCATCACAGGCAGGTAACCTTCAGCGCTCGGGTAGTGAGCATGTTAGCTGCATTCAACAATCTCCTTGTGCACAGTTTTAGAGTAGCTACTGACATGTGACTTAGCATTCGACAACAATTTATGATTTTTTCTATTTGCATTGGACTATATGGAATATTGTGTGCAAAGTGATTTGGCATCCTAAATACTCTTTTGACAATGTTTTGCAGACTTGAATGCAGAAAAGCTGCAACTCCCCACTAGTCGTGGGCTTCCCTACGATGGTCGTACCGGTGAGATGCTCAAAGGTTCTTCGGGTGTGGATTTGAAAGTTAACAAGTGATGACTGTGACAAGCTGCGGACTTGGGAAATCTCCACAAAATTCATAGACATTGCAAATGTGGAGGTCTCTCGTTACTTCCTGTGTGCAGCCGCTCAGTTCTAGAAGCCTGCAAATTACACATTCCGCTTCGGAAGGGTTGAGTTGACCCCTACTTTGGAAGAGGTCGACCAGGTGTGTCGTCTACCAAAGTTCCTTGGGCCCACTGTATTTATGTGGCGAGATGGATACTCTTTTGTGCTGAGTGAGCTCACTGCCCTGTTGACCGACGATTGCGGTCGTTAACTGATATGAACTGATGGACAATCTCCTATGCTGCAACTCATTTACTTTGACAAGGTGATCGAGAGGCGTGCTTCCTTGGGCGATGAGCTATGGTTGAAAGGCTTCGTTGTCTGCTTTTTAGGCGAGCTGGTGTTTAGCCATGGCCGAACAGTAGTGAACATCGAGGTTGCAGAAATTTCTTTGGCGGTGATAACCCAACAAATAGACCTGGCCCCTGTTATCCTGGTAGAGATTTATCGAGCTCTTGATCGATCGCTGCAACGGTGCCAACACTTCTATGGTTATGGAGCATTTGTGCAGGTGTGGTTGGCTGCTCATCTGGGTGTAGAGGTCTTACGCCCTTAGCAGTCGGCCTTCGAGTCTTATTGGCAAAGTGGTCATGCCCGCACTCTCACATCAGTCCGCGAAGAATATGAACGACTGGAGAAGTTAACAGAAGACAAGGTGACTTGGCGCATGATTCCTTCTACAACTCACAACTTCGAAGCATTCTTCAATGACGCCGACATGAAGCTTATCATCCTCCTGGGGTTGACCAGTGGTGTTGAATATCATCCAATCATAGTGATGCAGCAGTTCGATTACCGACAAGACTCCTTTGCTCAAGGATCGATGCCAGCTCGATTCCGGGAATATCCTCTGAGCTCTTGTGCAGCAACCAAGGAGCTGTCACGCCTACTTACTGGCTCCATCCGATCGAGTGACCTTACAGTCACAAAATGCAAGGGTTGTTCAGTTGACTACGAAGCCGAAGTAGAAGAAACCTGGCCAATCTGCGAAGCAATCCCAAGTCCTACACCGTGTCCAAAAGCAAGAGGCTCTAAGAGGCCTAGGGATGACCCAGAATGTTGACACTCATTTTATGCTACTTGTCCACTACAGACTAAAAATAATTGTAATCATCATTATATTTGACCGCTATAATAAACTCATTGGGATACATTTGCTAGCTTGTTTGGGTGACTGTGGCTGATAGAGAATTGCCATAGCTGTAACATGTGCTCAAGTGTTTCAAATTGTTACCCTTTTTCTGCCTGCCGGCTTGGCGCTGGTGTAACCATGCCGTCGGGGGTGGCCACAAATAAATAATATTATGTGCCAAAAGCGGCAAAGCCACGGCAAAAAGAAAAGAAGAAAAATGCCAAAAAATGTAGGAGTCGCCACCTAGTCTATTAAAACGGAAGACGAGGAAAACCATAAAACATGAAAATCATGCAAAACAAATAAAAAGGGGCTGCGTAAATCAGAAATGTGGGTAAGGATCCCTGTTACGTACGAGGAAGGTGTTAGGCACCCTCTTACGCCCGATAAATCGGTCTTCTATTGATTTCTCTTTTGCTAATGAAATATCGACTTTGTAGCCTTTGTTGTACGCCCGAGGGCGATATGCCATGCCATTCAAATGCGTGTGGTGTCTAAAATACAGGTGCATGATGTGTGGGGGTGTGTACTAATGCTCAGAAATATCGCACGTGTGCCGGGCCAAGAGTTGATGCAATAATATTGCAAATAAGATCAAAGATCTAATATCTTGAGCGATTTATCATCCTTGCTTTCTACATGCCTAAATGCAATCTAAAATACAAGAAAACTACTGAAAACAAATTTTTGCCTCCCTAATGCATCAAGGAAGAAAACCAGGTGAAAACCCAGAAGCAAATCGGGTCGAGAAAGCAAGCAAAACGTATGAAAACATGTTGTGTGCTACTGAAAACAGGCCACTGTGCCTGTGTGGTGCGCTAGACTGGTGCGTCAGTCTGGTGCGCCAACTATGTGCGTCTAGGTGGGCCAGTAAAATATGTTGAGGGAAAAAACAGGAGGTCACGCAAAACCAAAACTTCAGAGGATGCACTCTGGAAAAAATATGCGGTAGAAATCATTCTGTAAAGCTTGGAAAAACATGCGTTAAAAGTGCTAGAAATGCAAAAGCAATGACCTTGAGCTCAAGGGCTAGAAGCCTCACACAAGATCTTACCTATTTGAACTAGATGAAAAATGCATGATTCAGCCAAGCCACTGGATCATGGGGCGATGCACATTGTTCTCCACAAAGGAGTAAGGTGCAATCGGCCTACCAGATTCAGCCTAGAATTGAATAATAAAACAGAGAAAACAAATGGAAAACGATCTGATCAAAAGCTGAAAACATGCAGGTGATATCTTGGCATACCAGAGAATCAATCATAAAGAAATAAGCTCAAAACTCTGCGATAAAGCCATGCAAACAAGGTGCTAAATGCAAGTGCTCTGATCTCTGGCCAGTCTGGCGCGCCTGCTGAGTGCGCCAAACTGGTGCACGGGTTGGGTGCGACTGGGATGTGCGCCCC
>JAMKQA010018966.1:0-28365 GCA_024699735.1 Posidonia australis
TAAATAAGAGTTTTGATGTTTTTGGTCATCTATCGTGCCTGTCTTGTTGTTCAGAGTCAGAGAGAGAGAGAGAGGACGATGAGACGCAGAGAAGGTGCTGTTTTTACTGCTGTGGCAACTCCCAAGTTCCAAAGAAGGGAATAAGATAAGTGACCCATTGGTTCTGGAGAAAATGGAAAGCATGTGTTGTCCTTCCAAGATCTTTACTGGATCTGGACAGCCTCTCTTTGCCCAACCAGCTTCAAGAATTTCAAGTTAGCCTTATGCAGAAAGGTTGGAATTGAAGATATACTGTGATGTACGTAAGTTTGGATCTTTTTGGGGGAGTGTGTAAGGCTTCTATGTATACCACCAGCTTGAGAGGCGTTGTGCTATTATTGTTGCACAATAGCGGTGCTCCTGGTTCCAACTGCAATTCCATAATAAAGGACCGACTTTATGGCATTCCAACCAACAGCGGCAAGGTAGAGTGCACCAGGTTCTCGAAATTCCAATGGGAAGAAATTGACTTGGGGGCATTAAAATCGTGTCATGGACCTGTCGCTAGATTCCTACCTGAGATTCTGTGATCGTGCTTGGTGGGAAGGTGTTGGGATCTACATGCTGAGATTGGAAAGTGCCGTACTTTAATTTCATGTTGAGAGAGGACTTAGGAAATGGTCAAATGAAATTCGCAAGTGACAATCAACTACCATAGAGTAGTTGATTAGGAAGAGTGGAACTCTCACTTCTCTCTTAGATTCGAATAGTGACAGAAGGGTCTTAAATACAAGATTATTGGCCTATCCAGTGTAGGGGCGGTTCAAGAATTTTTTGGGTTTAAGGTAAAAAAAATATGAGGGGTCTTAACATTTAACAAAAAAAAATAGGAAAAGTTTACTAACCTTTTTTGATAGCAATAAATAATTGATTACAATAATCTCTTTGTAATATCATGTTAACCTAAAAAGTATTACAAAGAAAAAAACGAGAAAATAACATGAATGTCTTCAATTACTTTGACTTTTTTCTAGTCTTTTGAAAGGCAAAGTTTTTTATCAAATGTTTATACTCAAGTCTTTCTAATATATGTCTCTCAATAAAAAAGATATGGTTAACCCATTCAACCTATCTTGAGTCATGGTAGATTTTAAATATATTTTTATTATTTTCAATTTAGAAAAATTTCTTTTAATTAATGCAATTGTTACCAATACTATCAACAATATTCTATAAGTAATGCTTAAATTAGGAAAAGAGTCTTAACTTTTTAACATAATCTAAAATTATAAGTGGAGCATTAATTCATGAATGTAAAATTTCTCTTAAAAGTCTTAACTTCAAAAATAAATGATACCCATCAATATCAGAATGTTCACCCATTTTTAAAAAGTTTTCAAGATCTATGTAATACTTTTGCAAAGTATTTTCATTTAAATATTTTAATTTTCTAAATCAAATAGGAAGCCAAAAATATTTTCCTACTCTACAAATTACTTAAACCTTATTTTGATAAAATAAATAGCTTGATCTACTGTATATATGAAAAACATAATACAGAAAGACTATTCAACTGAAAGTCTGATCTTTTCATCATTATCCTCATCAAACCTTTTCTTTCTATGAATCAAGTGTATTTCACAAAACTTGGGTTCAATATCCAATTCTTGTTTAGTTTCTTTTGTCATCTTTAAGGTAGATTCTAATCCATTCTCTCTATATACTTCTTAAAATAAAAAATGAGATCTTTTAATTGATCAATAGCAATATCAAGATGCATGTCTTTAGATTATAATTTCTTATTATGGCAAACAATATGTCATACCAAATATTCATAGGCAATAAAAATTCAAAATCCCTTATCTGTAGTTTTTGTCTTGTGAGTACTGAGCATAATACTCACTTGTTTCTTAATTGCTCTTTTGTAAGGAAAATTTGGGTTTTCTTGCTTGCATCACCATTATACCCTGGTTTTTTTTCTGTGACAGATATTCTCCTCTCTGTCCCTAATCTCAAATTCTATTTACCATATTTTGGATGGATTATGCTTGTCCAACTCATCCTCTGATTGGTTTGGAAAGAAAGAAATAATAGGATCTTCAGAAATATTACTAGATCTGTTAATGATATTATCAGTGACATTATTTATTTCATGAATCTTTGGATAGACAACCTTGTTGCAAGTTTTGAGAAGGAGGACTTGAGGCAGTTTATGTCAGCTATTGCTGCTCAATCAGCTGACTCCTCCAACCTGGCAATCCCTTCCTCCTCCAGAATCCTTTCTGGAGCAATCTCTTCGCCCCCTGCTGACTCTGATAGAGGCTCTCTTCCTCCTGATGGCCTCTGATGCTTCCTTTGTTAAGCACTTGCAGCGGGGTCTGCCTGATGCAAAATTCTGGACTCTTACTTTTGGGCTGCTAGCCATGTTATTGTAAATAAACAATACACTGTCTTCTTTTGGGGGTCTCAGGACCATGAAATGGCTTGAGAGCCTTCGTGCTGTAATATTTTTGGACCTTTGTTTTTCTTACTGGCATTAACGCTGAAGAAATATAATTATCAACTAAACCTTTTACCAAAAAAAAAACATTATAGCCTTCACACTATCAATGTGACTTTTCCAATGACTATTTGATGATTGTTTTATAGTCAACTTAGGTACATTGTCTTGCAATATCTTCAATGTTTTGTAGAAGAAGAAACCAAAGAATAAATACTATGTACCGCACCAAAAAAAATAAAACTCTAGGACATGAATTAGTCATATCACATAACACAAGATTAAGATTATGACAACTACATGATATATATAATGCTCTAGACACTACTTGAATTTTTAGGTTTAGCAAGGACAATTCGCGAGGTATGTCTTTGCAAAATTATAACGAGAATTTAGCATGGACATGTCTTCTTTATGTCTTCGTAAAATTATAGCAAGGATTTAACAAGGACATATCTTTACCATGTTTTCGCAAAACAATACTATCAGAATTTCTATATTTAGTAAGGATAAATCACAAGAACATATCCATGCAATGACCTTACTAAGTATCCTTGAAATTTTATCACACAAACCTTTTTCTTCTTTCCTCTATTCCCACTTCTCCCAAATTCCCATGACCTCGTCTCCAAATGATCTCTCCTTCACCCTCACCTTCTTCCTCCTCCGCCCTAACTATCTCTCTCTTCATTGTCGTTGACCATTCTACCCTTTCGATTTCACTCCTCCACCAATGACCCCCCTCCCAAGTAGGGCTTCGTCCTCATCTGGTCCTCCCCCATCTCATTCTAGTCTTCCTCTACCATAGCTACAATCCTCCTCTGGTCCTCAATGATGTTGTAACTTACCTTTTTGATTTTGTAAGTTACGTTCAGTTTTGTGAAAGGAGAGGCTTTTCGTTTCACTTGAAAATCTGAATTATGAGAGAGCACAGTTTTTGCTACTATTATCGTTTTATTTTTTAATTGTTAGTCTTACTTATCATCAATCTAACTTACTGGTTATATGCATTGTGAATTCAGTGAGCCACAGAGAAAAAAGAAGAAAGCTATGATTGAAGCTTTGGAGAAGGTTAAAGTTAGTAAGAACATCATGCTCTGTTGCTTGAATGCTGTCTTCCAACTCAATGTAATAATAACTGTGATCTCCCATGGTTTTATCAGTGCTTATCGATATTTTGGGCTTGTTATTTGTGATTTGTTTCATCAATTTCATTTTATCTATGTTTTGGGATTCCATTAGAAATGATTCGGTAACATAAAATGCTATTGACATTGCAGAGCTGATAATACTAGGGTTCATTTCCTTGTTGTCGACATTTGGACAAACTTACATTGCCAAAATCTACATACCAGATAAAGTTGCAGACCCAATGTTGCCCTGTAGCCATAAAGAGGAGGAGGAGGAAAGTTGGGGTTATCATAGAAGGCTTCTTTGGGCGGAATCAATCATTAGCTCAAGTTTGAAGTGTAGATTTTCTAGTCGGTGCTATGGCATCTTCATATCCATTTGTAACACTATCTATTACTACTTTCAATTATATATTATATAATGTATTGTTTAGGAAAGGTTTCATTGTTTTTTTTGTTAACGATAGGTAATTTTATTTATATATGAAAATGCCAACGTAAGTATTGCAAAATATTGTTTAAAAAATATTACAAGTATAAAGACCCGTCACACAACAAGTGACCTTCAGAAAATAGTACAAGTTTCTTTATATGTTTATAGGTAATCAAACTCTATATGTTTATAGGTAATCTGGACTGATTTTGATTCTTTTAACTTATGGAACTTTCTAATAGCTATGAAAATTTCTTAGGGGAAAATAAAACAAGAATTGCAATGTATAAGATACAATATAGGAGAACCATTTTAAATATATTAGTGATACTAAAAAGGATTTTAAGACAAAGAGTTCATAAAAACTCAGGATTATTTATGTTGTTATATTTACAGATGATGGAAACTAGAACTTATAGTTAATTTACTTAATCTGATTATAGTTGTTGCTTCTCTGTATTCAAAACTTCTGACTTCTAAATTATTCTATCAATAGGGGAACGTGCCACTTGTTTAAATAAATGGAATACATCAATTGCACATATTCATTTTTTTTAACTATATTTCATGTATCATACAGTGCTACAATAATGGCACTTGGGAGAGCAACGGTATTAATCCAATAGTCAATATACTCAAGAGAATGGAGATTTATAGTATCTATCTTCAACATACCAAACACAAATTTTATTTTTTTTATTGCATGCATTGGTTTAGATTTGTAAATGGAAGGAGTGGAAAAAAGAGACTCAATCACTGGAATATGAATATTCTAATGGTAAGTTACCAGATCATAGAACTCATGGATACATGTTAATTGTTTATATTAGGACCTAAATTGGGTGCTCTTCGTCATGCAGACCCTTCAAGGTTCAGGTTTGCACATGAGACATCTTTTGTGAGACAGCACGCAAGTTTCTAGAACAACACTCGAATAATGTGCTTTGCAGATATTTAGGTCAGATATTTAATCTACAATTTGGATGTATTAGGTGTTGGGACTTGTAGTGTCCAACATTTAACACTTGCAGGCAATGTTCTACACCTAAATTATTGATTTCTGACTTTCTAAGTGTAAGATGTAGATGTGGCATGTCTACTGTAAAACACAGGACAATCAGGATCCTACACTTGAAGTGGTTTTCCTCAGGGTGTTAGACATAGTCTATTGTGCATCTTACGTAAGATGCACCAAGTTCTGCGTCCAACACCTTGAGTCGACTCCAGAAGTTTCGACTGCCTATATGATGCCACTCGATGCCCTTATTTCCATTCTCTTTTTCTCCTCCATCCGAAGCATGCGAGGGAAGGATTCCAAGGTGCTGAGCCATGCAAGGGAAGAAGAAGAAGAAGGGAAAGAGAGGAGGAGAAGGAGGATCCAGTCCGTAGGGAGGAGGATGTGTCACCACTTGTTGTCACTCTGTCACTGTCCTCATGCTTGTGCAGTTGGGGTCGTTGTCAGTGAATGGTGCATACCCTCCCATTCCCTTTGTCCCTATCATGTCTTGATCTTATGTTGTGCTTGGATCGAGATTTCATTGTTATGCCTTAATTTTGTGGTTTATGCTTGACTTAAGTTCTCTTTGCTATGCCCTAATTTCTATATTTGTTATGCATGGTTTGTGATTAATGCCCCAATATGCCCTGATCTCTTGTTCATGTTTGGCTCAAGATTATTTCCCAACATGCTCTGATTTGTGGTTGATGTTTGCCTTGTGGGTTTCCCTATTATACTCTAATTTTGGTGATTGTTCATGGCACATGAGATCAATTCTTGTTATGCTCTGATTTTGTGTTTAATTTGTGAGTTTTATAGAGTGGTATTTTGCAGTAGGGATTCTAAAATGTTTTGGGGGTCTACTTTGATGGCTTTTCATGCATCGTGTTAAGTATAGTTTTTTGTGTATGATTCCTAGTAGAGCAATGCATGATTAGGAGTATTTTAAGTTGATTCTGAGACTTGAATTAGTTGTATAATTTTGTGGATGCCCTTAAGTTATTATTTGATCCTATTTATGTGATGATTAGGATGTAGAGGATTTTTAAGAGGAATTTATAAGAAATAAGAGATTTTGGTATTAGACATAGGATTGCTTACATCTTATGTAAGACACATGGGTACTAACGTCTAACACTTTAGGTTGATTAATTTAATAAATTACCATTATTTTGAAGAAGAAGAAAGATTAAATGACATAGAAATGCTAGGTTGTCTCTTAACTTCCCTGATATAGAGTTTATGGTACAGATGAGCTACTAGGTGTTTTCTATAAGTTAGTGTAAACACCCTAATACACCTGTAAAAGGACAAAATCCTAAAAATCAAACAAAATTCTAATAAAATCCTAACAAAATCCTAAAAACCCTAGGAAAACCTTAAAAAAACTAAATAAAATAAAAAAAACCCTAAAAATACTAGGAAAACCCGAAAAAACCTAAAACCATAGGAAGATCCTAAAAATCCTAGGAAAACCCTAAAAACCCTAGAAAATCCCTAAAATATAAAACACAATCATAAAACCCTAGAAAAACCCTAAAAAACTAGACAAAACCATAAAATCCTAAATAAACCTTAAAACCTAGGTTAAACCCTAATCCAAACCTTAAACCCTAGGTTAAAACCTAAATTAAATTCAAAATTCTAACCATAAGTCAAATCCTAAACCATAAGTCAAACCCCAACAAACTTAACCACTTCCCACTTCACTGCAACAAACTTAACCACTTCCCACTTCACTCCAACTACCTTAACCACTTCCCACCTTTTCTTAACCACCTTAACCACTTCCCACCTCTTCTTAATCACCTTAACCACTTCCCACTTCACTCCAACCACTTCCCACCTCTTCTTAACCACCTTCCACTCTAACCATAACAACCAACCAAGTCATTTGGAAGCCTATAAATAGCCCCATTTGCAAGTGAAAGGGGACTTTGGAAAATTGAGAGGAGGGCTTTCCAAAGCTTTTTCTCCCAATCAGAGTAACCAGAGTGACCCTGGAGCAAGGAGGAAGCTCGTGGAGGAGAGAAATAAGAGTTTCAGCCATCTCCGGCGAGCTCCGGCGGCCTCTGGCGATCTTCGTCGGCCAAGCTCTCTGTTAGACCAGGTACGCTCCTCACAAGCCTCAATTCCTCTTCATTTTAGCTTCTCTAGTCTCCCTCCATCTTCCCCGAGCGATTCCAGACGTGCCAGAGGTTTTCTCTGGTTGGAATCTGAGTTTTAGCCTCGCTAGAGCCGCTTTCCAGCGACCTAGGTGGGGGGATGAATCTATTACTCAGATCGTGCCCCAAAGCCTTGGATCCTCCTTCCCAGACCTCCCCCTAGCACTTCCAGCCCTTTGCACGTCGTTTCGCTGCCTCCCTGAGCCTCCACCAGAAGCTCATCGAAATCGCGACGTCTCGCCGTCGTCGGGGAAGAAGACTGAAAATCGTGAAGGGACGCGTGCCTCCAGCTCCGCCGTGCCTCTCCGATCATCCAGAAACACTCCACGGCATGCCCCCAAAACACCGGAGCCTTCAGAGTTGAGCCATGAGCCCTGAATTATCTCCGTAGTCGAGCTCACCAGAGATGGATCACGTCGACGGCGAGCTATGTTCGAGGATGGGAGGAGTGTCCTATTCTTGCTTCTGGAAGAGGGTAAATGCTCCACATATCATTCCCAAACCTCCTGGAGCCCTGGATCACGCGCCGTAGCCCTCCAACAGCCTCCTTCACCGGCGCCATCACCGGAGTGCCACGACGGTGAGGGAGGTGGGAGGCCCACTCCAGCTGTTGAATCCTCGATCCAGACCATTGGATCTCTCTTTCCCCTTCTCTTCTTGCTTCCCGTGAAGTCTGATCTTAGATCAGGCCATGGGATAGCCTCTGAGAGCCCCTCCAACAGTCGTCGACGGCGGAGTTCCGTCGTAGGCGACCGTCGATTCTTTTTCTTTAAAAAAAAAATAAAAAAATAGTTTTCTTTTAAATAATTTCTGAACTTTTTGTTTTCTTACATTTTGGTCCTTATTTTCTTACAATTAGGTCTTTTTTCCTTACAATTGGGTCCTTGCTTTTTTTTAAAATCGTTTGAATAAAATTTGATTTGAAAATATTGCAATGTGCCTCTTGAGCTTTCTTAATAATGTTTTCCAGGCTTAAAAGTTTGACAAAAACTCGTAGAAATTCTATTCATATATTAAAGTCAAGCATTTTTGCATCAAAAAACCCTGAACTTTGTTGAAATAATCTTGAATGCATATGTCTCTGTTAAAATTGCTAATTAAACCCTAGGAATTTAAATATTTGCTTAAATGTGACTTAAATTACATTTTAGTCCATGAATTTTACTGATTTCACTCTGAATGCATGGTTTCTAGCGTAAAATTACTTATTTGTCCCTAGTGTAACCATGCCAGCGATAGCTTCGGGTGTGGCGCGCAAGGCCAAATGCACGAGGACCAGCAAAGTCACAGCAAAAATGGTAAAAAAAATGATAAAAATGTAAGAGTCGTCACCTAGTTTACTTTAAGAATGGGAGACAAGGAAATCCGTTTTAAAACATTTAAACTATGCAATAAAACCAATGAGAAAAGGTCTACATAAACCAGAAAATGGGCAAGGATTCCTATTACGCACGAAGAAGGTATTAGGCACCCTCGTGTGCTTGAAAAATTGGTCTTTCATAGGTTTCTCGTTTGCTTATATGAAATGTTGGCTTTGCCTATTTCTGTACACCCAAGGGCAATATGCAATGCAACTCTATATGCAAGTGGTGTCTTATGCTAAACATGGGTAGAGGGACTGTAGGATGTGTCTTAATGCTCAGAAAGGTCACCCAAGTTGTGGATCAAACACCGGTGCAAAGATATTACACGGATTCAACAACATCGTGTGGCTAACGTCCTTGCTTTGCTACATACATAACCTAAGCTATCGTGCACAAATGTGGATGAGAACAGACTAGAGTCATCTTGATATATCTAGGAGGACACCCAAAGAAAACCAAAAGCAAAGTAAAACGAAAATCACGCTAAACACCATGCCAAAAGCCACTATTGGTGCACTGAAAACAGGCAGGTGCGCCACCTATGTGCTCTACTAAGGTGTGCCACTGAAGTGAGTCCTAGAAATTACAGATCAGACAGTAAGCTAGTCTAATGTGCCATGCGATATAAAACCTTGCAAATATGCATAAAACCATGTAAAAACACATCATGGACATCTAAAACACCTAATCACACGACAGTTTCCCTCCTCTTCCACAAAGTCATAAAGGAAAGAGGAAACCTAAGACACCATGGCATGGGTCTTTTGCTTAATGGCAAAAAGCCTCACACAAGACTCCTATAATGATAAAAGCTAAAGAATCCTAGCTATGTTACTTGGGTTTGGATCATAGACTGATGTAAAGAACTCTACACCAAGAGTCCTGAAAAGCAACCAATTCACCAAATCCAAGTGGCAAGCTAACTTCACTAGGTGCAAAATTAATGCAGTCAGTGTTATTACATGCTGAAATTATGCAAGCAAGAACATAACATATCAGAGATCAAACGTCAAGAAAATCAAAGTCCAGAACAAACAGAAAGGTATGTAAATTATAATGCAAAATGGGCTGCCTGCACCCTGTGACCACCTGGTGCGCCCTAGATAACTTGTTTCAGACTGCAGTCTGATTTCAAAATATGGGCCAGATGTATGCAACTAATTGGGTTACTGACTACTTAGATCATTAACCTAGATGCCAGAGAACTTAATCATGTTAAATAAACATGTATTAAAACACTCGTATCATTCTCTTCTAGAGTCATTCATGTTCATGGTTTTTCTAGGATTGCAGCTTCCTATGATGGATTTCACGATTTATACAATGATCTGGCTGACTTAGGGAGCATGTGGAAATGATAAAGCATTTAAAGAGGATGCATCTCAGCTCATGTTCCATAACTAGTGGTTACATAGGACTATGATTCATTGCTAAAATGGAGATCACATAATGCAAAATCATCATGACAAAGAAGCAATGAATATAGAAGGAGTATCATGAACACCCAAAATAACAAGAGAATATCACTCTATAGACATTATATTAGCCTAGTTGCAGGTTTTATCCAGAATATCATGTAAATCCATGTGGAGGTGAGTGAAGGAACTTACCTATGATGTCTCCTCCTTGTGGCTCCAGGTACCTCCTCCTTGTTGCTTTGGACACAGTTGGGAGTGATCAAGGATGCAAGGGAATGTTCTGAAGGTAGGGGTGTTGGTTGCTAAGAGTGGGTGAGTTGCTAAGAGAGAAAAAATGTTACTTATAGCTGGCCTTTTAAAGAGAATGAAAAGGTAACTCCTTGGGATGCCAAAAGCCTCGAAACTCAACAGACTTGCGTAGATTCTTGGAGGAATACTCGCAAGAGAAGGTTACAAGCACAGAAGATGGAAAGCCAACAAACAGCACCTTGAAAAGTGACTATGCGCTAGCTTGGTGCACCAGCTTAGTGCACCAACTTTGTGCGCCAGATTGGTGTGCCAGTTTAGTGCCCTAGCTTAGTGCTCCACATTGGTGCTCCTGATTGGTGCTCCACATAGGCTTAGGGTAACCAAGATGCTAGATAGAGCTCAAAAGAGGTTAGGCATGCTGTATTCAAAGCAACATCCTCTAGAGAGTTCACCTACAAGCCGCCTCAAAATCGGGGTGTCTACACCTGGAACTTTCTGTTTTCAATCATGGACTTTTTTTTTGCATATTTTATCATGAATTTCCACAGAATTGCATTGAATGCATGTTTTGATGGCAAAATTGCATTTTGACCCCTACGAATCTTCAATTTGACTAAAAATGCACTGTTTTGCACATTTGGCCCCAGATTTCTTTAAAATTACATGAAATGTATTTTTCTATGTATTTTTGATGATTTAGCTTCAGAATTTCAATTTTCATTTGGAATTTGGGATTTTTGCACAAAAGCCCCTGGAATTCACATTTTTACGCTCTCACATGCATTTTGCACATTCTGTTGCACTTTTTCATGCATATTTTCTCGTATTTTTTTCTCACATTGTGCACTCATTTCTAACTCATTTCAAGCTTGGTTTTCTCATCCTTTCTCAGATTTCTTCTGATTTTTGCATCTTTGATTTGATTTGGTTTTCCATCGCCTGATGGTGTACATTAACAGGCTTAACAATGCCGACATTGTCCCGAATGAGGATTATTTTCCCCAATTTGATTTTCTCGGATTTCTTCAAGTTTTAGCTGATTTGCATGACGCTTTCCGAGAGTTTCAGCTGATGAGCGATGAGCTCATGGGCTTACAGTAAAGCGACATTTTCAATGCCTACATTTGTCCCTCGGATTATCTTTTTTTCCTTTTATTCTTTTCTTCTCTTTGATTTGGCATATTTTTTCATCCATTTTTAGCATATGCATTCAGAATAAGCAATCACACACCCAATACACCATTTGGCAAGTAGGAAACCTAGAAAGACCGAGTTCCTCGAACGCATGGGGTTGCCTAACCCTTTCTCCATGCGTAACAAGAATCCTTACCCTTTCTCTAGCCCGCATTGATTTGTGTACTACATCCATTAGGCATGGAGCATATATGTTTTCTTCACCTTGATTTCTTCTTGGTTTTCCTTCGTGTTTGGTTTTCCTCGTCTTTCCATTAAAAGACTAGGTGGCGACTCCTTTCCTTATCCTTTCATATCTTTCCTTAGTGTTTCTGAGTCTAGTCTTCTTTTCCGGATTCACCATCTTCGTCGTGACCGTATCGGGACTCCTCGTGTGCTTCCACGCAACCGTGCAGCGTTCCTTCGACATGATCACAGTTAGTGTTGTTTGTGTATGGTGTACACTGAATTATGTGTTTAGGGCACTATTCTGAGTGCAGGTCACCTTGTGTCCTACACTTTGATTGCAGAACTTGAAGTTCTGGTAAGCCTTGGGTGTTGGTTTTTGTTGGGTTTGGTCTTATAGTTAGATGAAACTTCAAGATCTTTGTTCTTACTTTGGTGTTGTTACTTCTAAGAAAGTTTTATACCTAGAAGATGCTTTTACTTCTCTGTTTCTTTTTTTAGGTGTTTTACTTGAGTTATTGTCGTAGATTGATCGAGATACTCTAGAACTCAGATGCTCCCAAAGTATAGTTTTGAGCATAGTTTAGTCACACGGTTCGGCATGACAGAGGAGTTGTCTAGGCTATATTTTGAGCTGATTTTTGGTATGTAATTTCAAATGGATTTTCAAAATAATTTGGGAAAAAATATTGGACATTTTGTAAATGATTTTTCAAAGAATTTGGAAAAGAGATACAGAGTTTTTAGGCGTGGCTTTCTATGTAGTGTTAAACATAGTTTTTGTAATGCCTTTGAGATGATTTTCAAAATGATTTGGAAAGGGAATGCTTAAGTTTTGTAAATGTTTTGGAAATGTCTTCCACTAGTTTTCTATTTGTGGCGATTGTACTAGTGGATCCAAAGGATATGTTCTTTTTCTCACGATTTCCACGTGTAATTTGTACTGTGAATTGAGGTAGGTGTTAGGGGCTCGAATGTTTTAAACGACAAAGGGGACACATCTAGCGAAAGCATGAAAATGGAGAGGAGAAAGAGAAGACCAGCGAAACAAAGAGGGGAAACTAAGATAGGGGAAGAAGAGGAGTTTGCCACTGTTGTAATCACCGTCGTCACAAGAAGAGGTAAAGGGTTGGAGGTCGTGGTTGTTGATGCGCGATATCGTGACGTGTAAACGCAAGACAACGATGTGAGGTACACGCTCTACCCCCTCATTTCTCCTCGTTTAAGCTTAGAAATGATGAAAAGAAGTTGCTTAGAAATGCTTGACATGATTGTAATGCTCTGTAGATGATCCCATGATTTTAGAAGTTTTTTTTTTATGATTTTATAGTGGCTTATCATTCTTGGGTATACAATGTTTCTAAAAGAATATGAAAGCTTTGATCTCTAATATCTTGAGCTACGAGTATCTGATTTTAGTGATTTTTGTTCCAAATGGTAGAGTACTTTGGTATCTTCATTTTATCTGGAATGTTTTGGTGTTTGTGGTAAGATTGTCGACCTTCCAAAGGGTCAGCAATTTCGCAAGTTGTGTTGCTCTATTTTCTAATAGAATTTTTGGGGGTGAGGTGTACCTTGGTAGCGTGAGGGGCTGGTGCGCCTAGCATGTGCAGGCACCAACGAGCGCCCCTGGCCAATGCCACCAACACTTGGTAGTGAACCCATGCTACAAGTTGTCATGACTTTTGGCAATTTTAATGGTATTTTTAATTTGTAGATGTTTTATGAGATGAAAAATATTTTGGGAATGATTTGCAAAAAGAATGTGTGAAAAGAAATTGCATAAGTTTGCAAAAGAATTTTAAAAAGGTTTTTCAATATATTCCATGATCTTCGATATGAACCACAAGGACCATGGATCGCACTAATAGACTGGGGAAAACTGATACTTCTAAAGGACCAAGAGCGAGTCAGGGACGGTTGTTGCCGAGTGGTAGGAGTCACAAGACCGTAGGACTGTATTAACAGACCAAAGACAACTGATAACTCTGGAGGATCAGGTATGAGTCTAAGGTTGTAATTGCCAAGTGGTAGGGCTTGGGGAGGAGTCCTAGGTGGCTTGAGTTGAGGACGTCAAGAAAATGTATCCTGTGTTTGTCTTAGAGTGGACCTTTGGAGGGTTCTTAGAGAGAGGAACTCGAGACGGATGAGCTCCTACACAGGATGCCTTGTCGACGGCAGTGTAATGCACTTCGGCAGTTGCTTGTAGATTAGTCGATCGCTAATGGCTACAGTGACGCAATAGGTTTTCTCGTGAATGCATGTATTGTAGTTTCATGTGCTTGAAATCATTCTCTTTTCCAAATTTGGTTTAGAGATGACGTTAGTTTTGAGATGTGGTTTTGTGCTAGCTTTTGGACTAAGACTAACGTAGAGTAACCAGCCTAATGGTACATTACGAGATTTCAAAGGAATGCACATGTTTTAAAGAAAAGAGGAAGTGGTTTTTAAAAAGCATGTTTTAAAAGAAAATTTGTGTTTCTCTGTCACAGAACTTTGTAGATTTTGGTGTCCCTACAAACTTTTGGCTTGGAACTACCGAGAGAGACAGTTGTATGGTTTTGAGAGCTGATTGTCAGTAGTTCCAGTTTTCGATTTGTTGTTTCTTATTTTTGGTAGGCATATATTGGGTGACAATTATATGTCACTCATGCGTATTTTCATTGGTTTCTTTTAGGTACAATTGTGAAGTTACAATCCAGTGTAGTGTACATAGTTGAAGCCACATAGCCGCATACCATAAAGTTTGGATAAAAATAGATTTTGTTGGGTTTTATTTTCACTTATTTATTTATTAATTAAATTTTCCAGCAAATTTTGGTAGGATATTTATTAAGTGGTTATGGGTAGTGTGGATACTAGTTTGTGGTACTAGGAGCATTATATTATTGAAGTGGAACCAAAAAATCCCTTTGCTTGAGAACGAATTTTACTCTTCAAGTTAAGAGATCCATTCTATTTCAGCAAAAGCTAAGATCGTTCCTATTCTTCTTTCTGTTTTTAATTATTCATTGTTTTTGTTCATATCATTTTATATTTAATCATATTATTATTGATATTTACCTAAAAAATCTAACATATACTCCCATTTACTAGATAAATTCTATACCTATCATGGCAAACTTGGATCTTTATTTAGGAGTTAATACTAACTATTATATTAGCACAAATGCACCTCCACCTGAACCTTTCCTTCACAGTGCGATGATTTATAGTCAACCAAAAGTAGGGAAAAAAATAGACAGTTGTGTGAAAGCTGAAATTTCATCTTATATTCTTTTTCTTTTTAGATGGGTTCACACATGAAGAGATCCATATTTGATGAGCAAATTTCCCAGGCCCTCAAGTAGTGGCATCAGGCTATAAATTAAAAAAGTGTGAAATCATCGCCAACTTCCCAATAAACAACCACTAGTGCAACCCCAGGCTCTTCTGTAGTGCATTTGCTTCACCAGTTTAAATCCGTTGGGCATTCGGGCTCCGCCATTGCCATTTCTGATAGAAGTTACTTTTTAGATAATAACATGTTAGATACAAAACCTGAGATGCTCCCTTCAACAACATCAGTCAATGTCCATTTTTACGTAGAGTCAAGATTAAAAGTGTTGATCGAATTGAGTCGGGCTACCCTGATGGACCTAGACCGGGTCAGTCCAGTCCAACTAGATTAATGGAACGACCTTGGGTTTTAATTACCCCAGCCTGGCACGGCCAATAGCCTGCCAATGGGTCAAGCCATGGGCCGGTCCGAGTCGGGATCGATTCATAGGTTGATTTTTTAATTATTCTGTTTATAGATTAATTTTTAAATTTAAAAAATTATTTATTATTAAATAATTAATGTATACATTAAAAAACTTGAAAAAATATTCAATATTTTACATTAACAATTAAATTAAAAAATTTATTTATTATTAAATAAATAAAATTTACATTAATATCCTATATACATTAAAAAAAACTTGAAATTTATATTTTTACATTTACATTAGATATTCAACAATTTACAATTTTTACATTTACAATTATTATATTAATATATATTAAAAATTTTACAAAAGAAATCCATTCATATTTTTTAAATGAACATTGACAACAACCAAGCCTGGGCCATGTGGCCGGCACTGCCTGCGACTCAACCAAGGCTGAGCTAGACCGACCCAAGTTTTATTCAGGTCGGACTCGTTTAGGCTAAATTACAGGCCAGACCGGACGATCCAGGACCAACCTAGTCTAATTTACATACCTAGTCAACACCAATAGAGCGACATCGAGATGCATGAGCATCTAAAAGGGAGCCAGAAATATTATTTCTCATTTGTAAAGCTAACTACACCAACAAAATGAGTTCTTTCAACTCTATTTAACGAGTTGAAGTAAATTGTGCGGTAATGCCTCTCATATATGTTGTGGTAATTGGTTTAGTTTTCATCAGCAGTAATATGATTTTTATTAATATTTCCCATCACTTATACTCTCATTTGCAGTTCTCTGTCTAAATTCTGGGGTGCCACAAATACTTCAGTCAGACAATCATTTTGCATGAATCCTTAGCCTCCAGGAGTCTATAAATTTTGGACCTCATTTTGTAGTTTCGTTAATTCAAAAACAAATTTTATTTATTTTTTTAAAATTTTTTTATAGCTCTCAAAGACTTAGCAAGCACATTGTCTTGTCAAAATCCTCATAAATTTTTTTTTTTTTTTTTTAAATTAAAAATTTTACGAGGACTTAATGTGTACATTGTAAGAAAATTTCAATTAATAGTAAAGACTTTTTATCCTAGTTAAGTCTTTGCAAACTTTTTCGCAAGGACTTTACTAGAAAATTTGCTCATAAATGCCTTTTAATGATTAAGCATATTGCGAGGGCTTTTTGTCCTCACGAAACTCATTAACGAGGACTTCTTGAAGACATCTGTAATTACGATTTTCTGTTTTTCTAGTAGTGAGAATCGAAGTTTTTTTTTATACACACCTTGGTTTTTACCTTCCATGTTAGATCTTATCATTTCTTTGACATCTTATGTCATTTATATCAAGATTATGTTTTTCCAATGCATTTATAAGCTCATCAAAATGACTTTTTCCAGATGTGTCGACTACTTCTAAAAATCTCAAATAGTATTCGTCAATTTTAATAAGACTCGTGGAAGTATTCACACATCTTAAAACTAGAGTTGGAGAGGAATAACATGATGAGAAGAGAGAAAACATGATGACAAGAGGAAGAGTTGGAGAGGAACAACATCCCTTTCAAAGTAAGTTAAATATGAAGATGTGGCTCAGTTTTTACTTTCCGGAATGCTTGGGACGCCGTTCGTCGTCGTGCCCCTCGTGTGTCTCGGGCAAAGCGTGGTTTGGCTAAATTTTCTTTTTGCCTCTATCTTGCTTTACGGCAGCGCCTAATCAGCACGGCGGACTGCTTGACTTCGCATGGTTGGGTTGGTGATTGTACGTGCATGCTTCGCAGGAAGGAGGGAGTCACAGGATCTTTTTCATTCTTCGCGTGTGACTTCTCCGGTTACGGTTGGACAAGGTGTCAGCTCAAGCCGGGATCGCCGGTAGTGGCGGAGATCAACTTGCATGGTGAAATGGAGATACTACGTGAAACCTTTGACCGTACGAAGACCGTCGGTGCAATTAGTGCACACACACATACAAGAGTTGGATTAGTTATAATTTCTCTAAAATTAATTATTTTAAAGGAACAAGGAAGATGTAATATGATCATTACATGTTAATCTGATGATGTTTGTTAAAATCATTTATTTTGAAGTAATACTACCAATGATTTGTTTTTGAAGTGATTTATTTTTTAATTTTTATTTAAATGTGGTAGTTATTAATGATCTAAATAAAAAATAATTTTACTTTTCAATTTATTGTTGATGAAGTAAATAAAACATAGTTTTGCATTACTAAACTACATAAAAAAAAATTTACATTAGTGATTGTTTGTTGTTATTAAATGTTGATTTTTAATTTAATATTACTGAATTAAATAAAAAATAATTTCATAACTATCATTACATTTGATTAAAAATATTTCATTAATTAATATTACTAAAACAATAATGATACAATAATGATTTTTAAGTTTACCGAACAGTTAATACTAAACAGAATACCAAATAAAATAATGTATTATAGGATAGTTTAACATTACTAAATTGAATATAAAATAAAACAGTTTAGTAATGCATCAAATCCCACCACGACTTCCTAACACATTATCTCTCCGACGACTTCGACTATGTTTCCTTATATATATATATATATTAGGTTTCCCCATGGTGGGAGCGGAGCGGAGGAATCGCCGCAAACATGCATGAATGGACTTCTTGTAAGTAATAATAAGGTTTCAGTGTTCAATGCATGGCAAGCCCATGTTCATTTGGCATTAATGGCATTAGTTGCAATTGGTTGCCGGGTTAGAAACTGGTAGATGACAAATAACTCCAACATTTGGGTTATTATTCGGAAAAGAAGATTATGTCCACGTGTGTTTTCTTCTGTGTCACGAATGTTGCAGTCATGGAGTCAGACTGGTGGTTGCAGTCCAAAATAGATTCGGCCCAGCGGTCCACGGCCTACAATCCATTGCAGAACGCGAGCATATAGCCATGTTGGTGCTACTTCGACCTCGTTGACGGCCGTGAGACACAAAATCCAGCTTACACAGGCAATAGCTCCTGTACTGGAATTCCTCTGGTCTGCATGCGTGTTGGTCAGTTCATGCAAACTCTGGGTTATGGAAACGTCTCTTACAATCTTACCCCACAGAATTCCAATTTGGACACGAGTATCAGAATTCAGAATGGTGGGGGTTTCCTGCCTCAGAATGGCACTCTAATGTATGGTCAGATGATAAGGATTGTGCTGTTAATCACAGACCATATGGGTCAGGTGAGATTCATTAATCACCACGGTTGATCAACATTCCCAATCAACATCACCACGGTTCTTTTCTCTGTTATCCCAGTCCGGCAAAGTGGCATAGTACATAGGAGTTCCTATTACTTTCCCGTGATCTGGGGAAATCCCCATGGTTGCCTAAAAATTGTACCAATCAATATCTACCAAAGATGTAGATTCCTAGATGTGTGGGGAGCTGAACTTTCATAGGATGTACGTTGGCTGGCCTATGGTGACCTAAATCCAAAATGAGCTAGGACCATGGTGGCTGTTGCCTACTGCATTTTGAGTGGTATCCAATTTAATTCAGACCAGCTAACTCTGTTGGTCTAGCATTAGCTAGTGGAGTGGTTAGAGAGTAAGAAGTGTACTTCTGATGTGGTGAATGTCTGTCTACCAACATGGTGTTGCCTATTGCATACAATTTTAAACTGCATCTTGTAACTTTGACTTATCATCATGGCCTTGTGTGTTACTACTGTACCACACATGTTGTTCTTTACTGCAACAGCATTGAGAGGATACCACTAAGATGCAGCTGCCAGGGCCCATTGACTCTGTGCCATAACATTGTTTGACAAATAGGCCCAATTCTGGCAATTTAAGGCCCATTGGGTTCAACACATATTAATGTATGGACCCAGCTCCTAGAAACTCTATTGGTTAAAATTAGTCCTAAAAAGCCCAGCTCGATCAAGAATTCACCTTTTGGAAATGGAAATGCCTGGACATTTAAATGGCATACGCAAGAGAGAAAAAATAGCTATATTACCTATAATCTCACGTATTATGTGAATATTACTCGAATTCAAAAAATATAATATATATCATCGATTCTTATTTTCACAAACATACACACCATTACCATCCGATGTTTGGTTAGAAACTGACAAATCGAAGTTACAATATAACCTAATGATCTAACAATAACGAACCTACCCTTACAAAAAAAAACAAAACAAACATAACTCTCTTGTCCCCACTAATTCCTATACATTCTCCCTTTCTAACCCAGCTTTTGAGACCTACAACATTTGCCATTGGAGTTCGCCACCATTTTCTCCTCCCTCCTACACTTCCACCCTACCGTCATAGTCACCGTCCACCTCACCTCTTGTGTCCTCCACGTCGCCATGGCCTACATTACATCCACCCTTGATGCCACTGAGAAGGAGGTTGACTCCGTCTATGTTGCTGTCGCACATGCTACATCTACACTCCACACTACTGATGATGAGGTCAACTCTCTGTACATCATCGTCATCCATGCTGCATCCACCCTCGACACCAGAGAATGAGGTTGCCATCCACCCTCGACACTGCAAAGGATGAAGTTGACTCCCTCTATGTTGTCACTGCCCATGCTGCATTCATCGACGATACTATAGATAGTGGCAAATGTGAAGTCCCTCCAATCTGATGGTGAGTTGGGACGAACCATACTGATATCAAAGCCTCTGGGGGAGTTGGAGCATGAGAGTAGGAAAGTCAATTACAATCAAAAACTAATAACATTAAGGCATATTCTGTTTTTTTAAACTTAGATGCTAATGTATTTAAACTCGATAATATATTGTAGACCTAGAAATTGGACTGATCCTAAATTATTAGGGAGCTGACCCTATTTATTTTGTGTCGAGATGGAAATAAGAAATCCTTGACTTTAACATAACCCATTGTCCTAAATTAGTTTTAGCTAATTAAGTTGATTTCCTACTGCTCCTAATTAATTTATATTAATTTTAAAATTTAAAAATTTTAAAAAATCATTATTTAATAACTCAAATATTGAAATACATTAATAATACCTTTACCATAAATGATTGATAATACATTAATACATAAAAAAGGAAAAACATGACATTGAAATTAAGAAATTACTAATTACTCTAATTTTCTTCCGTTTGCATTCTAGTGAATGTTCGCCAGAGAACATCCATTTTTGGGTTAGGATTTCCCTGACAAAAAAATGGACATTCATTAATCAAAAATGGATATCCGCTGGTGCTCTATGATTAGTGAACATCTACTCTAAGTAAAGTGGACGTCCACTAAGTGAAGCGGACACCCACTACACATTAGTAAACGTCCATTTTTATATTTTTTTTGTTGAATGTGAATAGAAGAATTCTTCTTCTCAAATAATATGTCATAAAATTTTATAAAAATCACAGACATCCATGTTGATACATAGGGCGAAACAAGACGTCCGTTTTGTTATACAGGACATCTTATATTTGTTTATTTGATTAAATATATTATAAATGGTTTATTATAACTCAAAATTTTAATATTTATATTTTAAAATTCATTATCTTATTTAGAGCATATTTCAAGCCTAAATTGATCTAAGCCATAAATTTGGACCATACGTCGAGCTGTGTTCGTACTGAGTTTGGGCTCAAGTTGGACCATCTTTGGGCCCAAATCAAGCCATGCCAAACTACGGGCCATGGGAGAAATCTCCTACCCTAGCCCAGCCCGATAGGATTTTTTTTCTTCTTCAAGCCCAGCTGTAGGGCTGTGGGCAGTCCAATCCTAACAGTCAGGTCTACATATATGTATTTAAAATGAGGATAGATGGTATATTAGATGATATTTTATGAAATTGATTGGTATTTATGAGATTCTGGGTGGCATAAACTCCTCCATACCGAAGTCATAAAACAAAGCAATGAAAATTGGTTTTTTTTCCACTCGCAAACTATGAGGATGTACAGTACTCTGTGCCCCCCTTTTTTGTTGTTATTCAAGAATGTGAAGTCAATCAAGGAGATGTGATTCCATCCATGTACACGTAGTGTAAGTTTAAGAGTTGACCCATTCTTCTCCATCGATGAAATTCAAGGTGATAAAAGGCTTGGCTTCCTCGTCGGTGAGCTCTCTTGACCACGCCACCCTCCCTGCGTAGCTCGCCCCTGGTCCCTTGCACTTATACTGCCCGTAGAAAACAGTCCTATAACGAGCAAAACTATTAATTAAACAGCGTGGATATATAATAGCAACGTAATCAACATGGGAACGAAAAGATCGATACGACAGCACTTAGTTGAAGTGCTTCCCTAATCAAGTGAAGCATGAGACGTGCCATGGCAGAAGCCTGCGACTTGGCCCACTTCTATTCTTCCGCACTGTTTAGGAGGAATAAAGCAGTGCCAAAGATGTAGGAAGCTCCCATGCACAAAGATGGCATCGTTTTCTAAGCCCTCGTATCTATCATGCACCCGCCCATGGTATACTAAATCCAAAAGTTCCGAAGGACAACAAAAGTGAAAGGAGGAGAGAAGAGTGAAGAAAGGAACAGCTTACATCTCTCGGTTGGGGTCTCCCCAGTTGTACCACCCCTTGGGGATGATGATGTTGTCCATGTAAGTGTAGGCAAATATCACACGAGAGAAGGTCCCCCATGCCCTCCCCAAGTAGAGGGCACCTGAACCGGTAACCTTGCAGTTCACAAATGAGAATCCAGTGTCCTCCAACATGCTCATCCGATTCTGAGCAGTTAGTGCTCCGTACCTCTGCGCTACTGCGTGTACGTGACAACCCTATATATATATACATATATATATATACATGTGTGTGTGTCAAAAATTCAAAAAAGAAAGAAAAAGGACAGTGGTACAGCTTTGCTGGTTTTCATTTATTTATTGTAAGAAAGATGCTATTTTGTCCAACAGTTTATATTTATATATAAATTGTACGTGACAATCCTATATATATTTATCAATTGATGGCGTTGAGCTGTTATATGAATCGTTTTAGATAAAATTTTGTTTACTGCCATCAACTGAAAAAAAAAAAAAAACAACAAATTTGAGAGGATTATATTAATATAACTTAAAAATTCTTACCCCCCAAAAATAGCAAGATGCCTTATTAGGTCAGGTTCTGTAGCTTACAAATAAGAACAGCGATTAGCAACTTGCTATTTGAGGGTGGACCCAAAAAGGCCATAGCAGGGCTGAACCACAACCACAAAATCTGATTTGACAACAGACTACTGGCCGGCATGGACTAGGACCACCTCGTGGCATCAAAATTTTGTCCTAAAACCATTAAATTCACGGTTACTTTAGTCACTCATTTCATGCCTGCTTGGTTTGATTCTCAATTGATGAACGTTGGTGCTAAAATGACTGAAAAGAATAATGACCATATATACATATAAAACCCATGGAACCTAATAGTCCCAAATACTGGAATGGAAAATCACTTCCAACAATAAAAAATTGCCTCAAAAAAGTGTGAAAAACTATAAAAAAAAAAAACGTCCAACAATAAAAAATAGCCGAAAAAGGAAATAAAAAGGTGACTAGAGAATCATATCAAACCTCAAATAGGGTTAGGCCATTCCCAAAGATAAAGTCCACAGAGCCCTCAATGTAGCAATCCTTGTAGTAATGCCTTCCGAGATGGTCATAGAGTGTGTCCTGCCCTCCCAAAAACTTGCAGCTGTAGAATGCTGCCGTGTCCCCTGAAATCCTCAGAGCAACAGCTTGCTTCCCCCGTGCCCCTGGTGGTGGAACAGGACTAGTGTTCTGTCTCGCATCAATAAAAAAATGGTCACACAGCAAAATTCTGGACAAACGTGGGAATGGCAAACTATGGTACCTTGAATGTGATCTTCTTTGCTATGAAGTAAGGAGAGTTCACAGCAAAAGTAGCTGAATTGAAAGTCCCAATTGGTCGTCCATTTGATCCCAACGTCAGGGCTGTGTCTCCCCACTGAACTACTGTTCTGTCAGCTCCTGCTCCTTCTAACGTTATGAAACCTCTCGATGGTGAGATGTTCACCTTCTCCCTGTCGTAAATCGTAACCTACAAGATCAGCAATGACCCATTTGATGGAACCAATGGAAAATTAAGAACATGAATACGAAGAGTCACTCACTTGTAAACCCCAGCGTTGACTTTGATTACCACTCTCACTAGATTTATGGCAGGAAGGGAATCGATGGCTGCTTGTATAGTGGTGAAATCTCCCAATGACGGGTTCCTGTCCACAGTGATGGAATAAGAAGGGAAGAGCTTGTTCACGGCGAAGCCAAAGACACTGTGCTTAAGGTCGCCAACAAACCAAACCCATCTCATGAATTGCTGTTCTATCGTCTGGGTTCTTGTGGAATTCATCTGGTAGCTACTGATTTGATGCCTGCCAGGTCTTATCGGCTTGGTATGGCACAGGACATGGCCAGAACTCAGCAGCAGCAGCAGCAGCAGCAGCAGCAGCAGTAGAGACATGACATTGGATGAAGAACGAGAAGTAGACATTGTATGGTGGCGTAATGGGAGAGAGGAAACGAGAGATGTTTTGTGTTGTGGTATGTCGTGGTTCTCTCCTTGCATTGAAGGAGAGGTGCGGTGGTGGATGATTTAAGGGTGTTCACGGGTGTGTTTTTTTTGGTTTGCTTTTGGCAATGGAAGGGGAGGGAAGAGGTGTCACAGGTTACGTTACTTACGTACACATGCACTAGTTTTGCTGGCTCTCCCCCCTGCTGTCATTCCAATACAAGTTGTTTTTACGCTGGGGATTTGTCTCTGTTATTATTCTGTTCTTGTTCTATTATCTAGTAGTAGGGTTGTTTTTTTTTTTCTGTTTATTTGATGATGTGTGGCTCTGAAGATTGTGGTTCTTTTATATTGGTTTTGGTTTTGCACTGTAGCTCTTTTTAGGATTTGTTATTGTGACCACTGTTCTGTTGGTCCGTTTCTTTTGTTTGTGCTGCCCGTGAATCCCACTCGGCCACTCACTTCCCCCTTTTTCATAATCTTTCCTTCGCTCTCACTGACAACAGAACACAGTTTGTGCGGTCTGGAATCTGGATGTTCTAGAGAGATGTTACGTTTCAAGGAATTTTACGATTGCCGTGGGTTAACATGGCGGTACGAGATATCTCATATCTATCTCAGCATCTCTTTCCATGTACACTACAGGTGGTTTCGGTACAGCTTAGATTCAGAGTGCATGCTCCAGCATTTGAGGCTAACTAAATCAATTTAGACTCAACACATCCTCTTCTACAAGAAGGAAGATGGCGAAACAAGCAAAAATACCAAATCAAATTTGACTAGAGTAGAACACAATCAAACATCACAGAAATGCCCAAGTCTGTCATAACACATACAGAATAGTAATGGAAAAAAAACAGAATAATCATACTTTCTTAAGATTTTTTCTCTAGTTGAGATCAACATTGTCCGTAAAGATCATTCACACGCTAATCTAGCCTTGATCAGGCAACAAAGACACCAAATCCTTCCATGGTCTCATCAGAGAAAGCGTTTGAGGTATTCTTCTGCTGTGACATACTTGTACTCAGGGTATAACTCATTGGTTTCCAGATAATTTGGACCATCCACGTCAAAATCCAAATCACCAACATAGAAGATCTGATAAAGGTGAGCCACTGCGATTTTTTCATAAATTGGCAATTCATCTGCAATTGAATCATCATATAGAAGTCAATTAAAAATGGTGGTAAAGAAAACAAATATTGATTGTTTGTTCGATATATCCATGTTAACCAATCTTGCCACATATGTCAGAAAAAAGTATGTGTGTCATTTTCTAGATAGTTTTTTAAATATTCAAGTAAATTAATATTACTAACTTAACCAAGCAATAATCACTTGCTAAATTCAAATTTTAAATATTTTTTAGTTCCGAAGAAACCAAAATGAAATATAACAATAATATCTTGAATGTTAAATTTGAAAATAGTTGTTGTATGCTTAAGACCCTATAAATTTATTTAAACTTAATATTATTATAACTATTTTGATTTATGATTTTTTTAAATGCATTTGAGTAGATGATTATTGGTAAAGAATTATTCATAATTTAAATTTCTTATCTTGAAGATCAAAACTCTCTATCGAATTCCTTAAACCATTTTAGCTTTACATAATGATGAGTGTTGAAAAGATTATTTTTTTTTACCATCAATACTTATACATAACTACAAAACAAAATATTTGAAGTTTAACCTTTTCTATATTAATTTATACAAAGCCTTTTTATGGTTATAAGCTTGTAAAAGGGCTTGAGAACTCAAATCCCACGAACATTGTCTACGAAAATAAGTTGAAAGAGATCACTAACTGATATACTACCTTTGTTCGTTAATATGTATTATTTTAAATGTATACTACTGAGGTAGTCTAATTTATCATTGAAACTATTAAAAATTGTAGGTATACCCCTATCCTTTTTAAAAATATTCGATGAGTCCAAAAAAATGAGCAAATGGATGAAATGATCTATTGATATTCTTCTATAGTTCTTGAGCTTATAGAATGCAGTATCAAAGATTATACCTAAGAAACTCACCCTTGTCTAACATAGAAACCCATTCATCACTAGGAACAAATGTCTTCTTCAACTCTTTCTGGATAAGCTTCTCCCATATCTTCACAATCTCCATTTGAGATAATATATTCCTAGGCGGACGGATGTACACAATCTTGTTTAGTGCTCGAGAATCACTGGCTGTTAATATTGAATATGTCGCCGCATCGTTCTCATCAACCCATACACCTACAACCACAAGGCATTGGTCATTTCAAAACACATCATGCATCTACAAATTAACAACGAGGACGATCAACTTAACAGTAACCACCAAACAATGCATAGCTCATTCGATACGTAACTATTACTTTAGTTAAAAGTTTGTGGATTCAAATCTCATTTGATATAGAACTTCTTCTTTTTTTTGAAAGATAAAACCTACATTTCTTATCACCATTTCCATAGATACAAACACGGTCCCTAGGTGGCATGAAGGTGCCCAATTGTGCTAAGCCAGCAAGGAAAATTCCAGCAAAGCAATTAGCAGATATGTAGGTGTGAGGGATGTTCGCCTTCTCGATGGCTTGTCGAATAATGAGCTTGTTCTTGAGTATCTGATCTCCAGGAGGAATTGCATGTTTCATCCGATCCGCATCCATACCAAACTCCGTGGGAAGAAATCTCTGCATTATGTCAACTTCATTCTATCATTAGATTAAATACATCTAAAAAAATTACACTTGGTATTGTATTCTTTCCTCTGATAATGAGATGAATCGTCACCAAATCAAAACTAAACAATACTTATCCTATTGGTTTGATCATTGTCTTAAAATTTAATCAGGTCTAGAAAAACAACATTGTAGAAAGCTTGATGATTTTTATACAGGAAGATGCATTATGCATTATAATAGACAGGGACGAAGCCACGATTTTCTACTAGTGGGGGTTAAACAATGTATATGAAAATCGAATATATACATGTTTTGATATGTATTTTTAAATAATAAATAATTATACGTTAAGTCTATGTAATTTACTTGGTCAACTCATCTAGTCATATATCAATGTTAAATTTGTCAAAATCTCAAGAAAAAACATGTATAATTTTCTTAAAAGCCTTTGTAATTCTAATTTGCTAGATTATTTACATTTTTCAATTTTTACGACAGAAATTTGATTGCAAGAGCATTTAATACTCTATTATCTGTTCTTTAAAACAAGTGATGGCTTAAGCCCCCATCCGGTGCCCTTGATAATAGACAAGAGGACCTTGATGTTTCCAGCTTCTTTGATGGCTTCGACGAGCTTCAACTGTTCAAGGACGCAGTCCCCGGCGATGGCACAGACGACAATGTCCACTTGCTTCAGAGATGACACCAGGCTGCCAAGATCATCCAATGAGCCCTGTGTGATGGAAAAGAAGGATCTTTAAGGTTAATTATTCAAATTCAGTGAAATGACAGTACGTAGTTGAAACTGTATGTCAGCACGATTATTATGAAATCCAGTAATTTCCAATATGGATGGATGTATCGAGGGGTAGTGTTTGTGTGCATATCTTTAGGTTTAATTAAATATGTTGACAAAAGCTGAATAACGCAATCGACTTGTTGTGCATACATGTTGCTATGCTTTCGGCTATAAACGGGATAGGCTTTGAAGTCCGATAGGGTGACTCCTCCTACTTATTTGGATAAGTTCGACCGGAGTCATCTTTTGATTCGTAGAGAGCATGCATTTAGAAATAAAGGATGTTTAAGAATCATATTAGAAGTTGACGACATATTATCCTTAAAACACACACACACACACACACACACAAAATTGATGGCCGATGTCATCTTCATTTAGGTAGTGTTTGATGATGATCTTGAAGATGTTATCTAGAAAGTAACCAATTCTCTCAAAAAACTGAAAATAAACCATTTTTTTGGAAAACGAATAGACCCCGAACCAGCAATTTTTACTGCAGCAAAATAAGAAGCATCTTCCACAGTATCGCTTATTTCTTGTTGGAAAGTATTTATTAAGTAAATTAGAAAAAAAAAAAAAAAGAGAGTAGCAAACTCACCAACAACTTGGTTATCTTGATGTTTGATAGACCTAACAATACTTGCCAAATATATTTCAACAATACCCAAACACCAAAAAGAGTTTGCCTCCATTTTAAATTCTGAGAATGTCCGTCCAATTTTCCTTCTTCGATTCGTCATCTCCAACACAAGGATTCATAACGATCAAACGTATACATGTCGTCACAGAAATCCCAAAGGAAGAACGGGAACAGAAAAATACCTGCAGGAGAGTAGCACCCTGCATCTTGAAGTCCATGAGCATCTGGCATCGGTCCCGATCCGACGAGTTCTCCAACCGGAAGAGCAAGAAGGTGGGGTGGCCGACGGCAAGGCATGCCTTCACCAACCGTCTTCCAAAATACCCAGTTGCTCCTATGATCAGAATCCTCTCCCCCTCCTTCTGCGCCTCCATTAGTAGTCCGCAAATCTTCTTCTAGACCAACCTTAACTTTGGGTTGAGTCAGCTTGTTTTTTTTTTTTTTTTT
>JAMKQA010018967.1:0-27713 GCA_024699735.1 Posidonia australis
TCTGTGACTCCGGAACCTTTGACTGTCCCATCCCTTGCCATCCCTGAGGGACCTCCTGCCGCACAGGCAGAATATCTGCTGGCTCTCGCTCAGAAGATCGAGGGCATGGCCTTTGCCATCTAGTCCACTGTCGATCCTAATATTCTAGAGGTTCCCCAGCAGCCTGCTCCAGTGCTCCAGGCATTGGCACCACCACCTCAGCCTTCACCTCAACTCCCCACTGCACCCACACTAGGCACAGCCCCACAGGTCCAGGCACATCACACCACTCCACAGCATCTCACTCCGGCACCTGGTGGTCAACCCCTTGGGTTGGCTGGAGTGCAGCATCCTCAGAACCTGCAGCCTAGCGCCGTGCCACTGCAGCAGCTGTTACTCCCACCCTCAGCACCCACTGCCACACAGTTCGCTGGTCATCCTTCTTTTACACACCATCAGGTCCAGGCATCATCACTTCCACAACCACACTCAGCATTCTTGCACGGATATGCTGGCCATCATGCTGCAGCATCAAGTGACATGATGGTGGATCCGGAGGAGCACTCAGGTGCTGACACAGTTGAAGATTCAGATATTTTGCCCCGAGAACAATTGGGGGTGCTCGCGGAGGACTTAGCAGAGCACGACAGAGTCAGATAAAGGGAAACAGTTGTTTCACCACTACAGCCTGAATCACCAGGACCAAGCTTCAAGAATCGGAGAAAATTTTTTGCTGGATCGATGATCGTCACCCGTCAGCATCTCCTAATTGAAGAAGTACTATCAGTGATCGTCGGCCACTCCCAAGCCTTACAAAGCATTCCATTATAGGCCATGCATCGCTAAGTTTCTTGTTTACATCACATAAATCTTATCATGTGCATTGTACTTTCTTTTCATTTACACTGTAATCATAATATGAACATTGGCATAACCATTGCTTGATGAGGAAATTCGGAAAGCCAGCCTGCTTAGGATGAGTTTTGATCCTCCTCACGTGTTGCTACTTGTGTGACTTAGGGAGTAAGGGAGCCAGCATTCGTGGGAAAGTGGACGAAATGTACAAATTCCTAAGGGGCCTATACCTCCAGAGGGAGAAAAAATAATAGGTTGTGAATGAGTGTGAGCCAATAAAAATATAGTCTTCAAAGCACAAAAGAAATCAGAAGATAGAAGTTGAAGATAGAAGTTGACTCCAATGAGAGAGGCATGCAAGACGATTCTATCCCTATCATATAACTTGGAGAGGAGTTGAAGCATACACCTACCAAGCCCATATGTTCAAAGGGACTAGCCACCCATTTTACATCAAAAAGTAAGAGAGCAGCCATCCCCCAGCCTAGGTGTTTATTACCTCCAAGCAGGGATAGGGTTGGTCAGCATGCCTTTGAGGGAGTAAAAGAAAAATGAATTATCGAAAAAAGTAGGTATAGGGCCATAGGAGTTTGGCATGGAGCCCAGTTTATCCCGAAAATCCATTGGTTGAGTGATAGCCACCGTAAACCCAGGAATCCAGGTAGCACCAAGTGAGTTGAGGACATTCTAGTCCCTTGTAGTAGGCAATGAAGGCTTCCTCGATACTATGGGCATATCTTCTGTCAACCATGCATAAATTTTGCTTCCATCTTATGAGTTTTGCATAAATCGTTTGGTATTTAGCATTGGAGAGTTCACCACTTTCGCACTTTGCATTGCTTTGCAAGGCATTTGCCCGCATTCCAACTAGGGGCATGTCAGCTGCCTTTTGAGTTGGAATTTTGGCAAAATGGGATCTTCAGCTAGGGGTATGTCAACTGCTCTTTGATTGGGAATAGGTCTTTGATTAGGAGCATGCCAGCTGCCATTTTTAAGTCAAGAAGATCATGGGGACAGTACTACTTTTGGGAGCATGCAGGTGAGGCTTCTCTCAAGTACTTCAGGATAAGCCTGTTAGCTGACGCAACACAGAAGCGTAGCTGTCATGGCATATGATACTGGTTGGTGGCATGCACGGCAACAGCCTGCAGACCCATTGGACTTCTTCCAAGGCAAAAGCAAGCTCTATCTGCCTGAAGCGAAAGGCATGGAAAGTTGGTTTCCAGAATCTAGCCACAACGCATAAAAAGTGCCAGTTCACTTCAACCATGGCAATAGTCAACAATGAAGAGGACATGCCCTAAACCCATAGTTGCTCACAGTCCTCAGCAATCAGTGCACCAATCAATGTTTGCAGAACATCATAACAGTGCTTTGGTGTCACCATGGTTAGATGCCCAGGCAGATATGATTTGGCAATTATGACAGTTATCCAGTGAGCCCCATCACATGCAAGTAGTTTCATTTCCAAGGCCAAAAGTGCAAAATGGCCACGAGAATCACGTTTTGACCCTCCACAGCTTGCATATGAACGACAAAGTGTAAAGTGTCAAGAGAATAAATGCACAAGTCTTCAAGAATTCACCAAGTGGGGTAATTTGCAAAAAACCCCTTGACAACGTGAAATTTGCAGAATAGCCCACAAAGGGTGCGACAAATCACAGTTGAGTAGAAACTTGCAAGCACACAGTGGAATATCAAATACCATAGCACAGCAACAATACAACCATTAGAACTTTTCCATATCAAGCTAATTTGCAATAAGGCCCCTCCAATTTCGGGAATTTGCAATAAAACCCACAAGTTTTGGAAATTGCATATAGGTCCCTACTTTTTGCAAACTTCACAACAAAGCCAGTTGAGATCAAAACTCCAACAAGGTTCTTCCAAAAGATATCGCATGCATCTCAGTAAGAACACTGATTTTCGTGCCACCAGCAGCAAGCACAGTTACAGTTCTGCACACCGGAGCGCAATTGCAGCCAGTTTCCTTCCTAGGGGACAATCCAGGGATTATCGCTTTTTGTTTTCTCGGATTCTCGTTCCGAGCGGATGAGATACTTCTACTTCTCCTTGGATTTTCATGGATGCGAAATCCAGCTGTTGACCATTTGACCGGGCGGTCAAGGTCGTATCCGTTTCCTTGGCTTCTGATCGGGCGGTCAAGGTCATTTCTTTTCTCTTTTCCTCACGGGCACGAGATCCTTTTCTTTGGCTTCTGACCTGGTGGTCAGATTCGACCTTTGACCTGGCGATCAAGCTCTTATCTTGTTCCTTGGATTTTTGTGGGCACGAAATCCAGCTTTTGACCCTTGACCAGGTGGTCAAGGTCTTATCCTGCTCCTTGGATTTTTGCGAGGGCGAAATCCAGTTGTTGAACTTTTGACCAGGCGGTCAAGGTCATATCCTGTTCCTTGGATTTTCACGGACGCGAAATCCAACTGTTGACCTTTTACCAGGCGGTCAAGGTCTTATCCTGTTCCTTGGGTTTTCGCGAGCGCGAAATCCAGCTGTTGACCTTTTGACCGGGCGGTCAAGGTCCTTTTCCTTGGATTTCTGCAGGCGTAAAATCCAGCTGTTTGACATTTTGACCGGGCGGTTAAGGTCCTTTTCCATGGTTTTTTGCGGGCGATAAATCCAGTTGTTGACCTTTTGACCTGGTGGTCAAGGTCCTTTTCCTTGGATTTTCGCAGGCGCGAAATCCACCTGTTCGACCTTTTGACTGGGCGATCAAGGTCATATCCTTTTCCTTGGATCTTCGCAGGTGCGAAATCCAACTATTGACCTTTTGATCGGGCGGTCAAGGTCTTATCCTTCTCTTTGGATTTTCGCGGGCGCGAAATCCAACTGTTGACCTTTTGATCGGGCGGTCAAGGTCCTTATCCTTCTCCTTGGGTCTTCGCAGGTGCAAAATCCAGCTGTTGACCTTTTGATCGGGCAGTCGAGGCCATCTCCTTTTCCTTGGATTTTCGTGGGCGCGAAATCCAACTGTTGACCTTTTAACCGGGCAATCAAGATCCTTTTCCTTGGATTTTCGCAAGCGCAAAATCCAGCTGTTTGACCTTTTGACCAGGCGGTCAAGGTCATATCTTTTTCCTTGGATTTTCGTGGGCACGAAATCCAACTGTTTGACCTTTTTGACCCGACGGTCAAGGTCATTTCCTTTTACTTGGATTTTCACAGGCGCGAAATCCAGCTGCTTGACCTTTTGACCGGACGGTCAAGGTCCTATTCTATCCTTTCCTTTTGGGTGATCGCGGGCGAGAAATCCTTTTTCTTGCCCTAGATCCGTGCCGACAGGGTTCTCTTTCTTGTTTGACAAATGGTATGTTTGTCACACCCCTTTTCTTTGGGCTAGTATCCCCAACTACTCGATTGACAACCGTCATGCTGTCAGGCATCCGGGTTGATGAGCCTTAAATGGCTTGTCATATCCCACTTCTTTAGGTTGATAACCTTAATAATCCGGTTGATGAGTCTGACAACTTATCATTTTCCTGCCAGTGGTTCCCTCTGTGCGCAGAATTTCTTTGTTTTTTGCCTTGTTACTTCAGCATTAGCATTAGCATTGCATTCACTTACAAGCACCCATTCTCGTGTTTACAATGTTAGCATCAACTTTGCATTTTACTCTCAAGATCGGCTCTTGCATTTGTTTTCTTTGCACTGGCATCACATTTCCAGCATTTAGCTCAGCAGTCGCATGCATTTTGCATTTTCATTTGGCAACAAGTCATGACTTTTGGTGCATCCACCGGATAAGTGACATAATGCCTACAGCAAACATCATTCCTCTGCAACCTCAAAATGGGGGTATCTTGTCAACCCTGAGCATCGGTCTCGGTTCCCTCCATCCCTCGACCTCGCTCAGGGAGGGGCATTTGTAGACATCCCAATTTTGAGGTGGCTCATAGGTAAACTCTCTAGATGTTGCTTTGGATGCGGGAAGCTCAACCACTTTTGAATCCTACTCAACCTTTTAACTAGCTAGAGATCATTGCATAAACCGACCACAAGCCCATAGCATGCTCGTGACCCAATTAGCAATTCAGGTAGCTAGTAGAGAGCACCAATATGGAGCACTTGACTGAGTACCAAGCAGGAGCACTAAAGTGGCCCACCTAGTTGGAGCACCAAGGTGGCGCACCTTATTAGAGCACCATGTTGGCGCACCAAGCTGGCACACAGCCACTTTTCAGAGTGTTGGCTGCTGGCTTTCCATCTCCCATGCTTGTAACCCTCACCAGGGGATATTCCATGCGAATCTACGCCAGGCTCTTCGTTTGCGAGGCTGTCTGCATCCCATGGGAGTTACCCTTGTGGAACTCTATAAAAGGACCTCCATTGGCAACCATTTGAAGGAGACTTGGCAGCTCATCACACTTGGTGAAGCCATTCACTTATTCCCAGCAACCCTCTCTCATTTCCTGAAGATATCTTTGCATGCCAGAGCATTCTCAACCCATCCAAAGCAACAAGGAAATATTATCTTGAGCCTTCAAGGAGGAAACACCATAAGCAAGGTTAGATCCTTACTTATCCTTTTATTTAAGCTCTAGATATCACACCATATAAAAACATGTAAAAACATGATAGCTAATCTGTTAGTAAGTTGTTTTCATGTTGTTTTATGATGAGATGATTGATCCACGTATAGAATGCTCTGTATGTTAAATTCTGTATGTTAAAATCTGCATCATATGATCTCTGTAAGTTGTTTTCATCTTTGTTTTTATATAAAGAATCATGATGCATGCAAATGTTTGCTATGAGATGAGCTGCAAATACACCCTTTACATATTCACCATCTCTATATGATTGTTTGGTTCTTCAATTCATTACATACTCCTTAGAATCTACTATGCAATAATTTCAGCCCTTAACCCCTGATCTTGCATGATTTTAAAATAAATGATAAAAAGACTTTCATTGCTTGTTGTCCATCATGTTTCATCTTTTTACCATCTGAATAATCAACTTGGTTAAGATAAATCACATTTTTATCTCTGGCATCTGGTCCCAAATCTAAAATCAGACTGCAGTCTGATTTAGATTTTCTGGAGTGCACCACATTGGAACACCTAGGTGGCACACCAGGGTGGCGCACCTAACCGGCGCACCATCCTGGTGCACCAATCTAGTCAGAGAGTAAATCATCATCTTTGCATCATAACCTGCATGCTTTCCCGGGTGTTTTTGACTTTGATTTTTATGGTGTGTATTCTCTGATATGGCATGTCTTTGCATGCATGATTTCAGTCTTGGATAGCACTGTTTTAAGACTTTTTTGCATCTTGCATATTCAGCCAGTTACTGAAATCTGGTGAGCTGATTGCCCCCATGAACTCCTGTTTGGGAGATTCTTATGCATCAATCCATGATCCAGATTTGGATAACATGGCTGAATCTTGTTGTTTTTACTTAGCATAGGGATGGTGTGGTCTTGTGTGAGGCATACAACCCTTGAGCACAAGACCCATCATGTGTTTTCTTGTTTGGATTTTGATAGGATACTCACGTTGCAATTTCTATTGAGTTTGCAAGTTTATAAGATTTTTACAATGCATGGCATTCTGGTTTACTGTCAGATTTATGATTTCCTCAGGCGCGCCTTCCTGGCTTCAGTAGAGCATATAGATGGCACACCAAAATGGAGCACCAGTCTGGCGCACCACACTAGCGCACCCCACAGGCGCACCAACCTGTTTTTTATTGCACATAGTAGCTTTTGGCATGGTATTTAGCATGTTTCCCATTTGGATTTGCTTTTGGTTTTCTCTGGTTGTCTTCCTGGGTATATCAGGAAGACCATATTTTGTTTTCAACCCTTTTCATGCATGATAGATCATGTTTTGCATATAGTAAAGCAAGGATGAAAATCACTCGATGTTGTTAGATCTTTTGATCATATCCATGCAATATCCTTGCACCGGTGCTTGACCAACCGCACGGGTGACCTTTCTGAGCATTAGGACACACCCAATAGCCCACACACTTATGTTTAGCATAAGACACCATAGCATTGCATTGCATATTGCCCTTGGGCGTACAGAAAAGGCTGAAAAGCCGACATTTCATATAAGTAAACGGGAAACCCATAGAAAGACCGATTTTTCGGGCGCAAAAGGGTGCCTAATACCTTCCTCGTGCATAACAGGGTTCCTTGCCCATTTCTGGTTTATGACCTTCTTTTCCATTTGTTTTATCGCATGATTTGAATGTTTTTAAGAGGTTTTCCTCGTCTTCCGTTTTAAAATAGACTAGGTGGCAACTCCTGCATTTTATCATTATTTTTGCTATTTTTGCCGTGACGTTGCCGACCCTTATGCATTTGGCTTTTCGCGCCAAGCCTGAGGCTGTCGCCGGCATGGTTACACAATCGTTACATTGTCCAGAGTGGGTTGATAACCCAAACTATCCGGTTCACAAGTGCGATAACTTTGTGCCATTGGATTCTCAGTGTGTGATTTGAAGGTAGTGGTTTTCTCATCCTATTCTCATTTCCTTGTAAGAGGGGGTGGGGAGTCTTTGTCAACCTTGAGCATCAATCTCTGTTCCATTCGTCCTCCGACCTCGCTCAGGGAGGGACATCTGTAGACACCTCATACACTTGTAGCTAAACCCTAAACTATCCTAAACCCTAAATCTAGCCTAAACCATAACCACTTCCCACTCCATCATAATAAACCATAATAACCCTAACCACTTCCCACTTCATCATAACAACCTCTAACCACCTAAACAATCCCTAACCACTTCCCACTCCACAATAACAACCCATAACAAACCCTAACAACCTAACCACTTCCCACTCCAACATAACAACCCATAACAACCTATAACAACCTCTAACCACCTAAACAAACGCTAACCACTTCCCACTCCACCATAACAACCCATAACAAATCATAACAACCTTAACTACTTCCTACTCCACCATAACAGCCTCTAACCACCCATAACAAACCATAACAAACCATAATAACCCTATCCACTTCCCACTCAACCATAACAACCTCTAACCACTCATAACAACCCATAACAAACTACATAGCCATTGTAAGCCTATAAATACCCCCATTTGCAAGAGGAAAAGAGAGGGGATGAAAGGAAAAAAGCTTGAAAAAGAGAGGTTAAAAATTTGAAAAAGAGAGAAAGTTTGAGAGGAGAGAAACCAAGGGGAATTACACAGACCAGAGCAACTAGAAGAAGCTTAGATCAGTGAGGAAGCTCAGAAAAGTGGCAGTTCAGAGCTCCGACGAGCTCTGGCAACCGGAATAGCTTCCACCCACTACCAACTCAAGTATGCCTCGTTCAGAGCTCAATTTTCTTCCATTTTTGTTCCCTAGGTCCTCCTCAACTTCCCTGAGGTGATTCCAATAGAGTTTGGTGGCTTGCTAGTTGGAATTCAGGTTTTATGGGTCACTAGACCCATTTTTCGGACATGAGAGGTGGGGCCATGAATCCACTGAGTGATTTGTGCCCTAGTGTGTGTAGGATGATTACTCTAGGTCACCCTTTGCTCCCCCTCCACTCTTGAAGCCATGCAACCCCCCTGAAAGCCACTGGAAGATCGCCGGACACAGCCCCACCATCATCGAAGAAGACGACCACTGGAAACAACTGTCCAAGCACCTCCCATCTTGTAGCTTCCCTTCGATCATCAGAACACCTTCCCCTCCTTTCCCTCAGGCCTCCAAAAGCTCTAGAACCCTCCTCTGAGCCTCGATCCTCCTCCATAGTCGCCATCCCCAAAGACGACATAGATGGTGGAATTTCTTCCTCTTGCATCGATTTTCATTTTAAACCCTGAACTTCACTAAAATTACACTGAATGCATGTTTTTATGGATAGCTGTGAGTCCATGAGTCCACTAATTGGCACATTTAACCCTAAGTTTCTTCAAAATTACACTGAACATTTGCTGGCAAATTGCAGATTGAACCCTAGGAATCCTGATTTTACCAAAAATGCACAATTTTGCACATTTAACCCCCAACATCCTTAAAATTGCATAAAATGTGTTTTCTTAAACATTTTTGCTGATTTAACCCTAGAAACCTCAGTCTTTACCTAGGAACATGTAATTTTTGCACAAAGGCCCCTGGAAACTTACATATTTCATCCATGCTTTAATTTGTACATTTTGTTACCCCTTTTTTCATGCATATATTCTCATGCTTATTTTTCTTGCATCTTGCACACATTTCAAACTTAGTTTTCACATTATTTTCTAGATTTCTTTCAATTTTAATGATTTTGATTTTCATCACCCAAGGACGTACATTAACAGGCTTGACAATGCCAACATGGACCCGGATGAGGATTATTTTCTCTTGTTTGATTTTTTTGGATTTCTTAAGTTTCTACTGTTTTGCGTGATACTTTCTGAACATTTCTGATTTTCACGATTTTCTTCATCGCCCAAGGGTGTACGGTAAAGCAGCATTTTCAATGCCTACATTGTCCCTCAGATTATTTTCTTTATCATTTTTATTTTTTATTCATTTCTTCTCTTTGATTTAGCATGTTTTCACATTCATCTTAGGCATGTGCATTCAGAGTAGACAAGCATATGCATAATAGATCATTAGCAAGCAGGAAACCTAGAAAGACCAAGTTCTTCGGGCGCATAGGGGTGCCTAACACCTTCCCCATGTGTAACAAGAATCTTACCCTTTCTCTGGCCCACAATGGCCAAGTGTTGCATCCATTAGGTATTGAGCACACACGCATTCATTTGCATTCATTTGCATATTTTTCTTGCATTCATATGCATCTTGGTTTTCCTTGTCTTTCCATTAAAAGACTAGGTGGCAACTTCTTTTCCTTATCCTTTTCTTATCTTTCTTTGGTGTTTCCGAGTCTAGTTTCCTTCTTCGGATTCACCATCTTCGCCATGACCATATCGGGACTCCTCATGTATTTCCACGCACCTTGGAGTCATGCAAGGTTCCACCAGCATGGTCACACATGGCATTGGTGCACTTGTTTTGTGTGCCTAGGCTATGTCAGGGCCTTTTGGCTTGGATCTAAGTTTGTTCCTTGAGTGATGGACCATCATAAGGGCTTGGGCTTGGAGTTTTGGGGTAGATTCATGGTGTTGGGCTAGGTTAGGATGCTAGGGTAGGTTTTGGGGTATGAAATAGGCTTTAGTGTAGGGAAATGCCTCGTTGCCGTTGGATCGCTTTTTTGGAGGAGTCTGCTAACGAGTGGCTATCAAAATGGGGTGTCTACAATGACACTTGCACATAACTTGCGCATGCCTTTTACTTGATGATTGTTATTTGTTTGCCTTACTTGGGTGTTTCTTTCCCGTTCTGCATTGCCATGTCTAGGAAAATAAGAGACATGTTTGCTTTTCCTCTAGGCTAATCTAAAAAATCACCAAGTAAAAGATGAAGCATAGGCAAACGAGAGAATAACTGCACTTTCTCCCCTCTTGTTTAATAAAAAATACAAGTAAAAAACATCAAGCATATGCACATGATTGATCATATAAGGCATGCATGTTCTCCACTTCTGAGTTCACCCACAGTCTAAGAAGGGCAATCCTGGTCTCTCATTCTATTGCTTTAGTGTAGGACGAATCATCGGTCTACTCTCCCCTATCTAGGGGTCGTGTCGATGTTAGTAGAGGGTATAATCCACTGCTTTGGCAGGAGTCGAGGCCACTAATGCACCACCCATTCACTACCTGAGCTTTATCCAAGATTTAGTGTGGGGACCAATTTTCTATCTTGAGTCGGAGACCCATGCACCCATGAGAGAGTCTAGATTATATAGCCTACTAGAACACACTTAGATGGTGAGAGAGTGCATGTTAGAGGCATTCACGTGCATGTATGCCATTCATACCACCTTAACAATAGTTGCATTGTGTTTAAATATTTTTACATTGGGTTTTTGATACTTGTTTCTTGTCTTTTATTAACAACACAGGTCAGCATGCGAGTTTCTTAGCCATAGCTCGAGTGTTTTTTTCACTGACATCCTGTTGTGACCCCTGTTTCCGACCATCTCTTTTCGAGTTATTTATCACTTTTAACGATAGCTCGTCATAGGCTTCACCCCCCATTTTACTATTGTAGCCCCATCTGTACTTGCTCATGGTTAGACATGGCCCAGCACATCAGCAAGTCTTCCCTTACTGCTATTGAGGAGGAGATCCCAGTTTCGATCATTCCCTCGTTCACTTTCACCTCTACAGGTTCCCCTTTTGCTTTGACCGTTGTTGGTCCCTCTTACACTCTGGTTGGTCCCTCCTCTCCTCATGGATACCAGTATTAGATCTCTCTAACTACTTCGCCTTTTGCTTCATGACCTTGGTAGACTATGACCATTATGGTGCCAGTCTTGGAGTCTATTACAATGACACCATCACTTAGGCTTTAGAGATATTGAAACCCGTTCTTTAGGGCATTACATCCTTTGGAACCCAACTAGCTACAACAGTTTTCATGGTAAGTTCCCTACCGTCTGGACAGTCTGGTTTCCAGTTGCCTCTTGCATCGGTCCCACTTTTACCTCCACACCTCGGTGTCGTAGCCGATGAGTCCACAACTATCACGCCCCGAATTCTCCCGTAACAATTTAAACAAATTAAATTATAAGAAATTTAAAGTTAAACAGAAAATACAAAACTACCAAGAATCTGTGTGTGCAGCTACAAGACTCCAATCATTATGCACTATGCTAAACCTTCTGCGTGCCTGCACCTACAACCCAAAAACACGAGGAAAATGCATGAGTGACAGAAGTCACCCAGCACGCACCCCACGAAAAACGATGAAAAAACAAAATCATAATTAATCTTCTTTTAAATTCATTTCACAAACTATTTTCTCAAAACCTCTCAAACTAGGCCCACACCGGCCAAAATCACAACCAGGGCTCTACTAGCCCAAAACCACAAGCAAAGGCCCTCAATAGTCCAAAATCACACATAGTGAGCCAAGAAGCCCGGCGTTAGGCAACAAAACTCTGGCCACAAGCAGTCCACCGAAGAGCCACCAATGGTATCTACACTACCACAATGTGCCACCTTATGTAAGAGCCACATCGTCCAGCAATTCTCCCACCTGAAGAACCCTCACAAAGCCAACCCCTCCCTGGAAAGGCTGTCCTATCTCTCAGGACGCTACCAGCTACAGGGCATGTGTCTCACCTACATTGGCCACCACAGGGTACACCTCCTCATGGCGTCCTCCACACACGATGCTCAAGAGGGAGTGTCATACCACTACACCCGACGACACCTGAGCCTCAATGCTTACAACGACAATAGAAGTATCATACCTCCCCGTCATGCCACAAGATACCTCAACCCGTGGACCACAACCCTATCCTCGAGACGATAGTCAAGGAGTCTCATACATCAGGACCTGATGCCCCACAGCCATAGGTATCTCGGCCCTCGACCTCTACCAAAGAGTCACGCCCGACCACTTGAGAATGTCATTACATTCCTTGGTCCCGACGACACGATCCCACACTATCTCGGCCTGCACATAGAAAACTAGGAAAACCATTTTCCAAAACTGCCAACCATTTCTTTGAAAACCATTTTCATATCCTTGAAAAGCTCTTCCAAAACCTCAGCAAAATGGCACATCAAGTGTCCCAAGAGATCACCATTGACGGCCCACGATCTCATCTCAAAAAGACAATACAAAACAATCCAGAAAACCTTCAGAAATCATATTTTATAAACATATTTAGGCCCTAATTTGGCATGCCAAAAATGGGATTCGGTATGCTGAAAATCCCTGGATCGATCAGTCGACCGAATCAGGTCAACCGTCAACACTCAGGTCAAAATTGACATACCGAAAATGACTCGGTCGACCAAAACCCAATGATTCAGTTGATTGTCCAAAATCTGACGACCAAACTTCGACTAGAGGACCAAACTAACAGAAAAACGACATACTAAAATGGTTTGGTATGCTGATTTCTACAATAAACAAAAACAGCCCAAACCCTATTATTCTAAATTGCCTCAACTGGGACCAATGATCAGACCCTCAAAATCAACACCAAAAATCTCACATAAAACATAAGATGTAGACCCTTGAGTCTACTCCAAAACCCAACAAATAAAACCAAAATCCATTCACAATGCATCAAGATATAAAATCACAAAGGCAGGAGGATCAAAACGACCAAAAACTCATCTACCGCCATAAATATCCGTAAATGCCTCAATAAATACTCATAAAATCACAATAAATCCAAAGAACATAAATTTTCCTGGATTTCATGTAATCCTATCCATTTCTACCATTTTCATGCTCTTTATACATGGGTTGGAGGTGCATACCTGTAATGTGCATCCTCGCAACCCAACTCTAGTCTCCGGCCAACTCCGACGACAACCCACGTCCATAGCAACTCCTCAACCTCATGGATGCCACTCTGGAACTTCGCACACCACCGCACGCCGTCGCACACCACCATCGGCCCTTGAGCACACCGAACAGAGAGGAGAATGTGGGGAGGAGAGGAACAAGGGAGGGAGAGTGAGAGAGACGGGAAGGAGGAGGTGAGTGGGGGGAGAGAGAACGAGTGGAGGGCGAGGGAAAGAGGTGGCATGCTCGGGACGACGAAGCAAAGGGGAAAGAGGAGGAGAGGAAGGGTGAGCTGGTCGTGGCCGCCACGCATTGCTTATAAAGCCATGCAATGTGGTAGCTGAGCGCTTGTACAACCACGCATCCCGTCTACCCACAAGCCACATGAGCATACCAAACTCACACCACCAATCGACCCACACCCAGGCCCAGAAGCACAGTGTCACAATGCACAGTGCCAACCATGCACAGGGACACGTAAGCAGAAGTCAACTCACGAGGCTCAAGTCCAAAATCAAAAAACCACACCAACAGGCCTCGAAAATAGTAACACGCGTCCAGGAAAAATTCATTAAAATGTAAATAATTACAAAATGAATTTTAAAGCTGTTACATCCTACCCCCCTTAAAAGAAAATTTCGCCCCTAAAATCACTAGGCGAAAAGATATGAGTACTGGATTAGGATGGCTTCCTCACGTTCCCACGTGGCCTCCATGATGCTGCAACCGCACCAAAACCAACAAAATCACCTTATTCCACAACACCTACTCCTTGCAGTCAACAATCTAGAAGGCATCTGCCACAAAGGACAGATCTTCCTAGAGCCCTTTTGGTTGAACTGGAATCACATGATATGAGTCAGCCAAACACTTCCCCAACATGGAGACATGGAACACGTCGTCCACATACAATATCTCTGGTGGTAGATCCAACAAGTAAGCAACCTCGCCGATCCTCTAGGTAATCTGCTATGGGCCAATACAACGAGGACTCAACTTGCCACACTTCTTGAACCACATGACACCCTTGGTCGGCAACACCTTCGGGAACACATAGTCTCCCACCAGAAACTCCAGTGGTCTTCGCCTTCTATCGGCATAACTCTTTCGCTGACTCTATGCAGCAAACAGCCTGCTATTGATCAAATCCACCTTGTCCGCATACAGCTGTATAAGCTCAGGACCAATCAACTAAGGCTCACCCACCTTGCACAAGCAAACCGGCGATCTACATGGCCTACCATACAAAGCTTTGTACGGCGCCATCCTGATGCTCGAGTGATAACTATTGTTGTAGGCAAACTCAATCAACGGCAAATGATCCTTCCAACTCCCTTGAAAGTCTAAGGCACATGAACGTCTGAATAGTCCTCTCTATCTAACCATCTGATTAAGGATGAAAGGTCATGCTATAGTTGAGCACGGTGCCAAAGGCATCCTGCAGAATTCTCTAGAACCTTGAGGTGAACCACGTGTCTCTGTCTGACACGATGGACACTAGAACACCATGCAGCCTCACCACCTCGGATACATACAACTCCGCTAGGCAGTGTATAGGAAACTTCACTAGAATGGCCAAGAAGTGATCAGACTTGTTTAGCCGATCCATGATCATCCACACGGTGTCGTTCTTCCTCTGAGTTCGTGGCAAACCAGTCATATCCAATGGTTGCAAGGTCCCTCTAGGTCTTTGGTGCTCTGCCTTGACCAACTAGCAGGTAGTATACTTTGCTACATAGTCAGCAACATCTCTCTTCATGCCATGCCACCACAAGTTCCACTTTAGGTCTCAATACATCTTTGTACTCCTATGGTGAATAGTGTACCTAGACTGACACACTTCATCCAGCAATCCTTGCCTGGCCTCCTTATGCTAGGGCTCATACAGACGCATATCATACCTTAGCTCTTCATATGTCCCAACAGATAAATGAGGCTCTCCACCAACCTCCAACTTCTCAAACACAACCTGAACAAACGAATCTAGCTACTGACAGGCGACAATAAACTCTAACAGCTTAGGGTGAACAAACAGGTAGGCCACCCAGGCACCAACTGTCCCTTGAGCTTGCCGCTTCAACCTATAGCTCACCAGATCCTCCAGCATGGTCCACTCCTTCACCATCAGACTCGCTATCACGTGCATACGCCGACTCAAGGCATCTGCGACCATGTTGACCTTGCTTGGATGGTAGGACAGGCTGAAATCATAGTCCTTTAGATACTCTATCCAACGACGTTGCCTCAAGTTGAGGTCCCTCTGCGTGAAGATATACTTCAAGCTCTAATGATCGGTGAAGACCTTAAACTGCTCCCCATAGAACTAGTGTTGCCAAAGCTTGAGAGCGAACACTACGGCAGCCATCTCCAAATCGTGGGTTAGGTTGTTCTTCTCATGATCCTTCAACTGACGCAAAGCATATGCGATAACATTGCCACACTACATCAGAATGCACCCAAACCCAACGCCACTAGCATCACTATATACAGCGAAGCCACCACTACTAGAAGGTAGAGTCAACATAGGGGCTGAAACCATACGAGACTTCAACACTTGGAAACTCGCCTCACAATTTTGGTCCCAACAAAATGGAACCCCCTTCCTGGTCAACTCTGTCAAAGGTGCGACTATGGAGGAGAAATCCCTGATAAACCTCCTATAATAGCCCGCCAAGCCTAAGAAACTCCTGATCACCATCATAGTCCTAGGTCGCTCCCAACTGCTCACTGCCTCGACCTTAGCAGGATCCACTCTGATGCCTTCTCCAGAAATCAAATGACCAAGGAGCATGACTTCGCTTAGCCAGAATTCATACTTGAAGAATTTGGCGTACAACTGATGACGCCTTATCCAAAACCGCCCTCACGTGCAAGGCATGAGTCTCAAAATCAGGAGAGTAGACCAGCACAACATCAACAAAAATCGCGACGAACTAGTCCAAAAAAGGGTTGAAAATCCTGTTCATCAGATCCATAAACGAAGTCGATGCATTGGTCAAGCCGAAAGGCATGACCGTGAACTCATAACGCCTGTACCGCATTCGGAAAGCAGCCTTCTGAATATCTAAGTCTCGTATCCTCAACTGGTGATACCTTGACCTCAGATCAATCTTCGAGAACACAGATGTAGACTACAACTGGTCGAATAAGTCATCAATGCGGGGCAAGGGATACTTGTTCTTCACTGTGATCTAGTTCAACATCCAATAATCTATACACAGTCGGAGCGAACCATCCTTCTTACAGACAAACAAGACAAGCGCTCCCCATGGAGATACACTCAGCCTAATAAACCTCTTATCCAGCAAATCATGTACTGAGTCTTGAGCTCTCGCAACTCCACTGGTGCCATGCGACAGGGAGGCTTCGACACAGCACCAGAACTGGGGATCAGATTGATTGAGAACTCTACTTCCCTGTGAAGTGGCATACCAGGCAAATCGTCAGGGAAAACATCAGGATATTCACACACCACAGAGATGTTGTAACACCCAACTCAAGAGAAGTGGAGGTAACTATACAGGCTAAATACCCCCACGTAACCCCTGACCAAAGATTTATAAGCCATCATAGCTGAAATGACAAGCTTACGCTCACCCTAACACCCACCTTGCACAAAGAAAGACCCATTCTTAGGAGACAAAAAATAACTCTCCTCCGAGCACAATCGACCAAAGCAGACTGCTACGCCAACCAATCCATGCTGAGTATCACATCATACTCCTACGTGTCCATCACGATCAAGCTGGCATCGAACTCTCTACCATTTAGCGTCAAGTCGATAGACCATAGATACCTCCATGCAAAACTCCGCCGGCCTGCAAAGGAAACGCTGGATCTCCCCTTCTGCTTCTTCTCAAGGCTACCTGAACTACTAGCACTTGGAGGACTGGAGAAAGAAAACTAGGCGGTAAAAGAAGACTTACCCTTCCCTTTGGGACGACTCTTCAAAAACTTGTTATGCTCCGCCTCGAAGTGATAAGCCATCCCAACCATGTCCTCCACAGTTTGACACGGACAACCCATCCATTTCACTCGTAGCCCTAGGTTTAAGTTGTATAGAAACCTCTGCGCCCGCTCCTCCTCAGACTCATAGGCAAGAGCAAAACATTCCAGCCAGGTGAACTTAATCTTGTACTTGAGCACTGACATCATACCCTACGCTAGACTCCAGAAATCTCGGTGAAGCTGCTCCTTCACATGAGTGGGAAAATACTTGTCATAGAAGACCACCTTGAAATCCTTCCACTGGATGCTAACAGTGACTGAGTTCGGGAACTTCAGCTGCCTTACAGACTTCCACCACCTATCTGCCTCACCATCCAGCAGATAAGTCGCCAGAGGCACCCAATGCTCCTCTGGGCATGCCATGCTCTCCAGCATCTTCACCACCTTCTCCAACTAGGCCTCGCTCTCCTCAGCATCGACCTTGCCCTTGAACGACAGCGAATGGAATTTCGTAAACTGGTTCAGCCATGTGTCACCCGACGGCTCACTAGCACTACTATTGCTGAACGCTTGGGAGATCCCATGTGCCAAACTCCTCAGTTCCACACAAACTACCTTCCATCCACCTACGTCCTCTCGGGACTCGATCTCCTCAATAGGAGCCTTGTCCTTACGACCATGAGGAGGCATCCTATAGGAGAAAGGTGAAACACCTACACCAAAGACAAGGCAACAACATAAAAACCATGAAGAAAGCCAGATACAGACTCTATCATGCATGCAAAACCTATGAAGTCTCTAGACCAAACACCCTAGGTATAGCACTAGCTTAGTGCAACCTAGTGAACCTAGACCTCTAATACCAAATCTGTCACGCTCTGAATTCTCTCGTAACAATTTAAACAAATTAAATTATAGGAAATTCAAAGTTACACAGACAATACCAAACTACCAAGAACCTATGTGTGCGGCTACAAGACTCCGATCTATATGCACTATACTAAACCTTCTGCATGCCTACACCTGCAACCCAAAAACATGAGGAAAACACATGAGTGACAGAAGTCACGTAGCACGCACCCCATGAAAACGGCAGAAAAATAGAACCATTATTAATTTTCTTTTAAATTCATTTCGCAAACCATTTTCTCAAAACCTCTCAAACTAGGCCCACACTGGCTAAAATCACAACCGAGGCTCTACTAGCCCATAACCACAAGCAAAGGCCCTCAATGGCCCAAAACCACACATAGTGAATCGGAAAGCCCAACACCAGGCAACTAAATTTTGGCCACAAGTAGTCCACCGAAGAGCCACCAACGGCGTCTACACTGCCATGACGTGCCACCCTGTGCAAGAGTCACGTTGTCCCATGATTCTCCCACCTGGAGAACCCTTACAAAGCCAACCCTATGCAAGAGTCACGTCGTCCCACGATTCTCCCACTTGGAGAACCATTATGATTCTTGCACCATGGGAAGGTTGTCCAGTCTCTCAGGATGCTACCATCTACGTGGCACGTGCCCTACCTGCATTGGCCACCACAGGGTACGTCTCCTCACAAGTCCTCCACACAGGGTGCTCAAAAGGAAGTGTCATACCTTCACACCAGACGACACCCGAGCCTTCATGCAAACAGCGACAGCAAAAGTATCATACCTCCCCGTCATGCCACATGACATCTCAACCCATGGACCACAACCCTAGTCTTGAGACAACAGTCAAGGAATCTCATACCTCTAAGACCCAATGCCCCTCAACCTTAGGTATCTAGGCCCTCGACCTCAACCAGGGAGTCACGCTTGACCACTGGAGATTGTCGTGACATTTTTTGGTCTAGACGACACGATCCCACACTGTGTCGACCCACACTGAAAACTAGAAAAATCATTTTCCAAAACTGCCAACCATTTCTTTGAAAACCATTTTCGAAACTATGACCATGCCCACTGGGGAATCCGGTGCGGAGTCGTACTAGAGGGAGGAGGCCACAGCTATGCCAAGATAGTGAAGGCGCAGGATAGGATAAAACGAAAAGAAAATGGAGTCACCACCTAGTCTTTTAAGGGAAAGACGAGGAAAATCACAAACAAACCACAAAAAGATAATACATGAAATGTAAATGAAAAGGCCAGATGTCTGCAAACCAAAGGATGGGTAAGGATTCCTATTACACACGGGGAAGGTGTTAGGTACCCCCGTGCGCTTGAGAAACACGATCTTTCTAGTCCAATTCGCTTGCTAATGACTGAATGAATGCTTGCTAAGCCTAGATTGTGCTCTAATCATGCTAATATGAATGCCAAGACAAGACTAGAAGGATGTGCCAGAAGGTATGCAAAAACTGCGAAGAAATCCACAGGAAATAATGAAACTACGAAATACGACACGACAAAGAAAATCACATGAAATGACAAGGTTTTTGGAGAGAATGGCTCAGGAAATCATATAGGCCTCAAGAGAATCAAAAATTTAACCAACTCAAATCATCAGAATAATAGAAAACATCGTGAAAATCAAGATGAAAAAATTGCAAAGAAGTCTGCACAAAATAGGTAAACTATGGCATGTGAAGAAATTCACATAAAATGACAGTGTTTTGGAAAAAATGCTCAGAAAAATCATATCAATATCACAAAGGTCAAAAGTAGGGTCAACCCAAGTCATTGGAATCATGGAAAATGTCATACAAATCAAAAAAGGGGAAATAATCCGCAAGTGGGCCAATATGAGCCTTTGGGGTCAGTTAGTGTATGCCCTCAAGCAGTGAAATCCAAATCAAATCAAAAAATCTGAGAATATGGAATAAAAGGGATCAAATCAAATATCAGGCAAAGGAATATGAAAACAGGTGAAGAACAATCCATGGAAAAACGCATAGGATGCGGGCTTGCTCGAAAAGGATAGAATGATATACAAATGTGATGAAAAACTATGTAGAATGCATGAGATAAGCCTAAATGTGTAAAAGATGCTGCGAAATGACTTAGACAAAGATTATGCATGACTTAATGCAAGAACTAACATGCACGTGCATGGATAGGTGGCATAGGGGCAATTTGGTCATTTTAATGGTCAGATGTGATAAATGCATGTATGTGGATGATGCATAGCCTAATGTATCTGAGATGTATGCAAAATGTCAGGAAGAAGTTGCTTGCAAGAAAACATGGAAAGGGCAAGGTCTTAAAAACAATAAAATGATATAAACATGGTAAAGGACAAGACCAGAGACTAAAATGCCAATTTCACAAAAAAGGGGGGAAACATGGATTAAAATGTATACATTGACTTATATCCTAGTGTGCAGATGATGGATTAAATAAAAATGTGGCACTAGTGTGTGAGAATTGCACCTTGATAATTTCCTAAGAGTTCAAGGTCTAATGTGCAAAATTCACACATAAAGTGCAAATGCGACTAAAATGTGGAATTATAGATCATTTTACAATGAAAACATGATTTTTAAATGAAATCTATGATTAAGTGAAAAATTATAAATGCAATAAGTGGAATATGTCAAAAAAAGGTGTGAAAACAATTAAAACCCTAAATGATGGATTTGAAGTTAGTCTAAAGGTCTAGATGCAAATTTCCTATGCTCAAGGATTGTATGCTATGAACCCAAGGGCCTACATGAAAAATTACAAGGCTTAAATGTGATAAGAATTAGACTTTTATGTTAATCAGTGTGATTTTGAAGTTTTACAGGGTCAGAATGCAAGTTTCATAGGGAAAATTCATTTCAAAAAACGTTCAGGGTGCATGATGCAAATGTTCAGGACTTAATTGCAAAGAAAACCTGATCTCAAGGACTTAAATGTGAGAAAACATGTATGGATGCAATAAAGATAAATTAATTAAAACATGGTGGGGGCCCAAATGTAATTCTTACAGAAACAAATAAAGAAATGAAAGTTATTTAAAATTATAAGGGCTTAAATATAAAAAAACAGGACCTAAAAGAAATGATTTAAGGACCTAAGAATAAAATCCTAAAACTAATTGGACCTGAACCAAAAAAATACCCTTCAAAGTTCACCAGAGGATTGCCAGCATTCTCACTCTGACGCGATCTTCGGCGACGGCCTAGCAATGGTGCTATGGCAGGAGGGCTCTGGCGATGGCCCAGGAATCTAAGGAGGGTGACGGCAGAGCTTTCCAGAGCATCAGAGGAAACTAAGGCGGCTTGGGATGTCTCCCCCACCTTTGGCTCTGGTGACATGCCCACCGACGCTGGGGAAGACAACAAAGGGAGGGCAACGACGCTCCGGCTACTAGGTTGACGTTACGGTGAGCGAGGGAGCTTCCCGACGGTACGGTGGATGCTCTAGAGGGGCCAGAGGAGATTAGGGATGTCAGGGTGGCTCCACCCACCTCCCTGGTCGACAGCGGACGCGGCGAAGATGTGGACGTCACTCTGGTCGCTAGGAAGGTGGCACGGCAGCATGAGGAGGTTCGTGGCGTGGAGGCAGGCCTTCTAGAGGAGGTCACGAGCGACAGGGGCGTCTGGAGGCTTCCAGCAGCTTCCACAGCGACAATCAGTGATCGACGGAGCAGAGCGACGGTGTAGCACCCATAAATTCATTTTGTAATTATTTACAATTTATAAATTTTATTCCTGGACGGGTGTTACTGTTTTGAGGCCCGTTGTGCAGTTCTGTGCTTTTGGGCTTGGGCCTCGTGAGCTGGCTTCTATTTGCATGTCCCAGTGCGTGGTTTGGCATTGTGCTTGTGGGGCCTGGGTGTGGGCCCTTGTGAGGCCAAGGTGTGGGGTCCTCGTGGGGCCCGCATGTGTGGGCTGGTGGTTGAGGCTTGCAGTTGGCCTCGTTGGTGATGGCTGGCGGTTGGCTGCTCGTGCGGTGTGTCGGTGGCTGAGACACGCAAGTGGGCACGTTTTCAGCTATTACGGGCGCAGGCTTTATAAGCCGCACCGCACTTCTCCTCGCCACCCATCGTCGTTTCCTCCTTCCTTCTTCTTCCTTTCCCATCCTACTCGGCGGCGCATCCCTCCTCCCCCACTCTCTTTCTCTTCCTCCCCACTCTTCCTTCTCCTTTCCCCTCCTTCTTTCCACTCGTCTCCCCTACCTCCTCTATTTCCCCTATTCTTCCCCTTCGCCGCGTCGAGAAAGAGAGAGAGAGAGAGAGAGAGAGAGAGAGAGGGAGCAAAGCGGAGAGCTATGGTTGCTCGTGGTGGTGCGCGGAGCTCGCGTGGCGTGCCCTGTGGCCGTGGTTGCGCTAGAGTTCACCAGAGTCAGTTGAGAATCACTGGTGGCATTTTTCAGGTACGCATCTCCACTCCATGTAATAGAGAGCATGAAATTGGTAGAAAATGCTAAGATTGCATGGAATCTAGGTAAATTTACTTCCCTAGAATTTATTGTGATTTATTGAGGATTTATGGAGCATTTATGGGCATTTATGCCGGTGGTTGCGTTTTGGGTCGTTTTGACCCTTCTGTCTTTGTGATTTTGTATCTTGATGCATGGTGAATGGATTTTAGTTTTGTTTGTTGGATTTCGGAGTAGACTCGAGGCTCTACACCATATGTTTTATGCAAGATTTTTGGTGTTTGTTTAAGGGGTCCGATCAAAGGTCCCATTTGGGGCAATTCAAATGGTAGGGTTTTTGGCCTTTTTCTGGGATCGCAGAATTCGGCATACCGAATTGAAAACAACATACCAAATCAGTGGATTTCGGTATACTGATTTCATCCGTTATACCGTGTTTCTGTTAGTTTGGTCCTCTGGTCAATATTCGGTCATCTGTTTTTGGACGGTATACCGAATTTGGCTTGAGTGTTGATCGTTGACCCTAGTTCGGTCGACCGATTCAGATCGGTCTACCGAATCTGACTTTCGGCATACCGATTTCTAGGCCCAAACATGTTTATAAAATGTTCTTTCGATGGCTTTCTGGATTGCCATGTTTTGTCCTTATGAGAGGGGATTGTGGGCCATAAGTGGTGGTCTTCTGGGACAACTGATGTGTCGTTCCGCCGAGGGTTTGAAAGAGTTTTCAAAAGATACGAAAATGGTTTGGAAGATGGATTTCAAGGAATAGTTGGCCTATTTTGGAAACTATTTTCCTGGTTTTCTATGTGCGGGCTGAGATAGTGTGGGACCATGTCATCAGGACCAGGGAATGTGACGACATTCTCGAGTGGTCGGGCACGTCTCCCTAGTTGAGTTCAAAGGCTGAGATACCTGGAGCTGAGGGGTATCGGGTCCTGGAGGTATGAGACTCCTTGACTGTCGTCTCAAGGCTAGGGTTGTGGTCCGCGGGTTGGGGTGTCTTGTGGCATGACGGGGAGGTATGGTACTCCTACTGTCGCTGTGAGCACTGAGGCTTGAGTGTTGTCGGGTGTTGAGGTCTGATACTCCCTCCTGAGCACTGTGTGTGGAGGACGCTGTGAGGAGGCGTACCCTGTGGTGACCAATGCGGGTGGGACATGTGCCCCGTAGTTGGTAGCATCTTGAGAGACAAGACAACCTTCCTAGGCAGGGGTTGGCTTTTGAGGGTTCTCCTAAGAGAGCGGAATCGCAGGACGGTGATCACTCCTGCACAGGGTAGCTTCACTGTGGTAGTGTAGAACACTGGGGTCCCTCCTCAGTGGACTGTGTGTGGCCAAAGATTGGTTGCCTGCCGCCGGGCTTCCCGACTCACTTTGTGTGGTTTTGGCCATTGAGGGCCTTTGCTTGTGGCTTTGGGCTAGTAGAGCCCTGGTTTGTGGTTTTGGCCGGTGTGGGCCTGATTTATGAGGTTTTGAGAAAATGATTTGCAAAATGAGTTTAAAAAGGAAAATAGATTATAGTTTTGTTTTCCGCGGTTTTTCGTGGGGTGCATACTGGGTGACTTTGGTCACTCATGCGTTTTCCTTGTGGTTTTGGTTTACAAGTGTAGACATGCAATTGGTTTAGCATAGTGCATATAGTCTGGAGTCCCCTAGCAGCAGACACAGGTTCTTGGTAGTTTGATATTTACTGTTTAGCTTTAATTTTCCCGTAATTTAATTTGTTTAAGTTATTATGGAAATTTTGGGGCATGACAGACAGTGACGGCGTTCCTGGCCATAGGAGGCTAGAGGATCCCTTCCCGATTGAAGGGAACCCAGGAAGGAAGAGGAGGAAGGAAGGAGGAGAGGCCCGTGGGGGCTCCCCTGGACCAAGAGGCCTGAGGACTCGTCGTTGGTGGTGAACCCACCACCGGAGGAGAAGGAGACGACGTAGGGGCGGTGGTCTCCAACAAAATGCGACTTAAAGGGCTTGGACCAGACCAGATGGGGCTAAGGATGAAGATTCAAATTGAAATAAAGGGTTACCTAGGTGGGGTTTCTATCTCTGCCAGCGAGTGACAGTGGCGGTCCTTTAGACGGTTGCTCCAATTACAATGTCTGGGGGTTCCGAGAGTGAAGAATTGGCTGAAGAGGGAGCTCTGGACGTGGGGAATTGATGGGTTGGCTAGGAGATTTGCTCTGTGGACTAAAGCACTAGAAGAAAGGACTGTCTATCGGTGGTCAAAGTCTTTTAAACGCCGGTGAGGCCTCTTCATGTCGTCGATCCCTCTCCTCAGGGGGCCAACACCGTTAGATCAAGTACGTGTTGGAGGAGGCAAGACCAGAGATCATGGGAGATCAGGGAGGGACAATTGCTAATGGGATTTAACACCGAAGATGTCACCAGAAATCTCGGGTTGTCGTTGGCAGTGATGGTTGGCCGGAATTATTTTTCAATTTTCCTAAGTTTTTTATTGAAAAGGGATATAGGGGTTTTGAGCTAGATTTGGGCCTCGTAGTTGGGCATTTGATTTTAGGTTTTTTTTTATGTTTTTGTTTTTAACGTTTTTTAAGGGATTTTGGGTTTTAGATTTAGGTTTTTAATTAGGTTTTACGATTTTTAATTAAATTTTTGATTTTGTGATTTATGGTTAAATTAATTGATTTTAATTAAGGTTTTTGGGATTTTAATTATTTTAAGTTTTTTGTGATTTAATTAGTTGATTTTAGATTAGGGTTTCTAGGGTTTTACTATTTTAGGGGTTTTGTGATTTAATTTTAAATTAGGGTTTTATTATTTTAGGGTTTTTAGGATCTTAATTACTTTGGGGTTTTTGTGGTTTAATTGGATTTTAAATTAGGGTTTTTAGGGTTTTATTATTTTAGGGTTTTTTTGTTCTTTAGTTGGATTAAAGTTTTGTGTTTGAGTTTTAATTTAGATTTAGTTAGTTTTTTACTTGACTTAATTGGGGATTTAGTTTAAATTTTGGTTTAATTGGTTTTTTGCTTGATTTTTATTTGGATTAGGGTTTCTTTTTAATTAGTTTTTATTCTTTAATGGATTTTAGTAATTTTTACCTAATTAGGGTTTTCACTTGATTAATTTGGATTTTAAATGGTTTAAATGGACTTTTCTTGATTTTGATTTTAATTAAGGTTTTTAGTTGATTAAATTGGATTTTAAATGGATTTTATTTGATTTTGATTTTAATTAGGGTTTTTAGTTGATTAATTTTTATTTTAAATGGATTTTATTTGAATTTTATTTATGGGATTTGCTTAATTAAGTTTGGATTTTAAGTGGCTTAAGTGGATTTTATTTGATTTTGGTTTTAATTAGGACTTTTACTTAATTAATTTGGATTTTAAGTGGATTTAAGTGGATTTTATTTGATTTTGGTTTTAATTAGGACTTTTACTTGATTAATATGGATTTTAAATGTTTTAAATGAGTTTTGTTTGGTTATGATTTTTGATTAGGTCGAAGTGGGTTGTGTGGGCCTAAATGGACTTGTGTGGGTTTAACTGGGTTTATGGGTTTAGGGTTTAGGTTTGGTGGTCACAACAAAATCATCTTTCTAGAGGAGCCAGCTGCCAAGTGACTGCAAAATCGGGATGTCTATAGAAACCATTTTCATATCCATGAAAAACTCTTCCAAAACCTTGGCTAAATGACACATCAGGTGTCCCAAGAGACTACCATTGACGACGCACGATCCCATCTCAAAGGGACAATACAAACCAATCCGGAAAATTTTCAGAAATCACATTTTATAAACATATTTGGGCCCTGATTCGCCATGTCGAAAATGGGATTCGATATGCCGAAAATCCCTGATTCGGTAGACCGATTAGGATCGATCGACCGAATCAGGTCAATGGTCTACACTCAGGTCAAAATTAGTATACCAAAAATGGTTTGATCGACTAAAATTTACTGATTTGGTCGACCTTCCAAAATTGGACAATCGAACTTCGATCAAAGGACCAAACTAACAAAAAAACAGCATAACAAAATGGTTCGGTATGTCGATTTTTGCGATAAACAGAAAACGGCCCAAACCCTACTGTTAAAAAATTTCCCTAACTGAGACCGACGATCGGACCCCCAAAACCAACACCAAAAATCTCACATAAAACATAAGATGTAAACTCTTGAGTCTACTCCAAAACCCAAACAAACAAAATTAAAATCCATTAACCATGCATCAAGATATAAAATCACAAAGGCAAGAGGGTCAAAACGACCCAAAACTCATCTACCATCAAAAATATCCATAAATGCCTCAATAAATACTCATAAAATCACAGTAAATCCTAGGAACATAAATTTACCTAGATTTCATGCAATCCTATCCATTTCTACCAATTTCATGCTCTCTATACATGGGTTGGAAGTGCATACCTGCAATGCATGTCCCAACGACCCAACTCCAGTCTTCGGCCAACTCCGGCGACACCCTGCGTCCATGGCCACTCCTCGACCTTAGGGACGCAACTTTGGAACTCCACGCACCACCGCACACCGTCGCACATCGTCGTTGACCCTTGAGCACACCGAACAGCAAAGAGAATGCGGGGACTAGAGGAATAAGGGAGGGAGAGTGAGAGAGATGGGAAGAAGGAGGTGAGTGGGGGGAGAGAAAACGAGTGGAGGGAGAGGGAAAGAGGTGGCATGCTTGGTACGACGAAGCAGAGGGGAATGAGGAGGAGAGGAACGGTGAGCTGGTCGTGGCTGCCACGCATTGCTTAAATAGCCATGCAATGTGGTAGCTGAGCACATGTACAACTACACATCCCGTCTACCCACAAGCCACATGAGCATACCAAACTCACACCACCAACTCGCTCCCACAACTGGCTCAGGAATGCGAGCCCCACAAGGACCCACACCCAAACCCACAAGTACAGTGCCACAATGCACAATGCCAACCATGCACAAGGACACGCAAACAGAAGCCAGCCCACAACGCCCAAGCCCAAAAACACATAACCACACCAACGGGCCTTGGAAACAGTAACACCTGTCCAGGAAAAATTCATTAAAATGTAAATAATTACTGTGACCATGCCCGACCTGAGGGAGGGGTGGGGAGGAGATCACAGCCATGCCAAGATGGCGAAGGCGCAAGGAAAGGATAGAAAAAAAATAAAAGGAGTCGCCACCTAGTCTTTTAAGGGAAAGACGAGGAAAACTACAAAAGGATGAATGCATGGGATGCAGATGGGAAGGCTGGATGTCTGCTAACCAAAGGATGGGTAAGGATTCCTATTACGCACGAGGAAGGTGTTAGGCACCCTCGTAC
>JAMKQA010018968.1:0-23579 GCA_024699735.1 Posidonia australis
ATCCTTAGGCATGAATCATGCATGCATCCTTGCATCGATTTTCGCCCTTTTTGTGTGTTGTTTTTGGTTTTCCTCGTCTTTCCGTTAAAAGACTAGGTGGCGACTCCTTTCTTTTTCCTTTTCTTCTCTTTTCCTTGCGCATTTCGCCAGTCAAGGCATGGCTGTGATCCACCTTCTCCCTTGTGGGTCGGCATGGTCACAATTTGTCTTTGGCTGCTTATGAGGCAACCTTCCTTGGACTAGTTCAGTTTTCTCAAGCTATTGTCACTGAGAAGAATAGAACTAAGAAATTTATGGAAAGGCTAAATCCAGCACTTCGATCAAAAGTTATTGGCTTTCGATGTCAGACCTTGACAGACGACATTGAGCTTACGAGCCACTACATGGATGAATGTAGATTATTCCAAGAAGAATACCCCAAGAGAGACAAGGAGAAGTTCACTTTGCGACCTTTTGTTTCTAGAACGTCGAGTTCTGGGAGTTCTAGGAGCTCCGAGAAGAAGCGGAAAGAGCAGTTAGCTTTTGGCAAGGAAGAAAGTGTTGGTTTCAGTTGAGTTAGTTCAAGCAGCAGTCCGAAGGGAGGATTTTGCTACGTTTGTGGTAAGAAGGGGCACATAGCAGCATAGTACTAGCACAGGCAGAGGAGACTAGAGAGCGTTGTATGTTATAACTGCCGGAAGTCCAGACACTTTCAGAAGGACTATCCCAATCCACCAAAGTCAGCTGAGGATGTACCTTGTTAACCTATTAAGGGTAGAGTGTTTTCTATTGTTGCCCAAGATGCTAGTCCATCAGGAGATATTGTAGAAGGTGAGGATTAATAGTGACCTTGTAATTTGAATACTGTCTTGTATGATGGATCCTATATGTAATCGACACTATGTTTAGTTATGGCTATTATTATGATTATGATTATGGTTATGATGTGTTGATGTTAGGATCTTCTCTTGTGGTTGACTGGATGACTTGAGTATTGTTCGACTCAATGAGCTCATTTTTCTTCATTTCTGAGTCGTTTGATGATGAGATCAAAACAAGACCAGCTAGGTTGGCATTCCACCTGGATGTAGTGACTCCACTGGGAGAACACAGTCTAGCGTTGAGATATTTGAGACTAATGGATATTCAGCTGGGTGGCAGGGATTTTTATGCTAGTTTGATTTTGATGGACATACAGGAACATGATATCATCCTAGGGATGGCTTGGTTAGCACAACATGCAGCTATAATTGATTGTGCCAAGAAAAGAGTTTTGGCAGAGTGCTCAAGCCAAGGCTTGTGTATTACGCAAGGAACCAGACCTAGTGAGCCTAGGAAGGTGATTTCAGCCATGAAGGCCTATCACTATTTGGCAAACTGTGTGGGGTACTTGGCTTGTGTGACAGTATCCACTTCACCTGGTTGCGGGGTGTTACAGAAGCCCACAAGTTTAGATATACCATTCATTCAGCGAGCACCAAGATGTACAAGGATCTGAAGAGGAATTTCTAGTGGCTTGGAATGAAGAAAGAGATTGCTAAGCATGTGGCGAGATGTGTAACCTGCTAGATAGTCATGATTGAGCACCAGAAGTCCAAAAAAATGCTGCAACCTTTGGATATTCTTGTTTGGAAATAGGAGCATATATTGATGGACTTTATGACAAGGCTACCCAAGACTAGAAAAAAGAATGACACAATTTAGGTAATCGTGGCTTGGCTTATAAAGTCAACGTATATCTTGTCGATGAGGGTGAATCTCCCATTACTACAGTTGGTAGAGTTGTACGTGGCGAAGATAGTCTAACTGTATGGAGTTCCAATGTCAATTGTATCTGACAAAGACACTAGGTTTATATCGAGATTTTGGGGAGCGTTGCAAGAAGCCTTTAGCACCATATTGAATTTCAACATAACCTTTCATCCTCAGACAGATGGGTAGATGGAAAGAACTATCCAGACATTGGAAGATATGTTGTGAGCCTACTCTTTAGATTTCACAGAGAGATGGGAAGATCATTTACCATTAACAGAATTCACCTACAATAACAACCATCATGCCAACATTGGAATGGCTCTGTATGAGGCCCTGTATGGTAGACCCTGTAGGACACCTATCTGCTAGAATGAAGTAGGTGAGAGACAACTTGTAGGCTCAGAGATTGTGTAGCAGTAATTTGATAAAGTAGATCTGATCAGAAAGAAATTGACAACTGCACAGAGTAGGTAGAAGAGTTATGCTAACCGGAGGCGTAGACCTTTGGAATTCGAGGTAGGAGACTTTGTTTTCCTAAAGGTGTCACCTACGAAAGGAGTGACAAGATTTGAGAAGTGGGAAAAGTTGAGTCCTCACTAGATTGGACCCTATAGGATCTTCAAGAGAGTCGGAGAAGTTGCCTACATGTTGGATTTGCTTCTAGAGCTTTCAAACGTGCACAGTATGTTTCACGTCTCGACGCTAAGAAAGTGTTTGACCGATGCATCCCAAGTGATTCGAGTTCAACCAAGAGAGCTACAGGAAGATCTATCCATGGTGAAGGACGTTATGCAGATACTTGATTGAAAGGAACAAGTTCTCAAGAACAAAGTAATCCCTCTTGTACTGGTCTAGTGATAGCACCATGGCACGGAGGAGGTGACTTGGGAGCGAGGGCAGACATGTAGTTCCTATACCCCCACTTGTTTTATTAGCAACAAATTTCGAGGACGAAATTCATTCAAGGGGTAAGGTTGTAACATCCAGGGTTGTAACCAGAGATAATGTATTTTGATAATGAGATTGAATATCAATGTTTGTGATTTGGAATTTGATCCCTTGTGATTATGGGAATGTGTGTTGGTGTTTGAGTTGTATTTGTGGATGGTTTACTTAAGTTGGTGTAACGCCCCGATCCCGGGCACGCTACTAAATCATAGTATCATAAGAAAAATTACACTAATTACAGAAATATTAAATAACTGTAACTAAGGCTCACCTTCAGGATCTCAATGTACGGCTAGAAGCTCCAACTCCTGCACTGGAACTTGGCTGCACGCGGTCTGCACCTGAAAACCAAATAAGCACGCGTGAGTGACATTTAAGTCACCCAGTACGCACCCCAAACACACAATCCACAAAATCTCGGCAAAACCATTAAACTCTGCTTTTAATTTCAATGTTGGTTTTCTTTTGAAAATCCTCTTTTCTTTTTATTGGAAATCACTTGGGAATTTAATCCCAAATTCATGCTCTTTTCAAAAGCCATGTTTCTTTTCTTTTCTCAAAACATTTGAAAACTCATTTCAAAACCACATTCTTTTTCAAAAAATACACCTTTGCATTTTCTTTTAAAACCTTTGGAATTCATTTTCCAAAACACATATTTTTCAGTACTTGGGATTTCTTCCCAAATTCACACTTTCAAATTCACATTTATGACCAGATCTAGCCTAAACACAATGCCTCTCAGGCTCAAAACCAAATCATAAATACTGGCTGGTAATTGGTTAAAACATCATTATTATTCCATTTCAGGATTTTAGGACTATTTCATAAGTCCAATCTTGGTCAAACCACATTTCTTTTTCTTTATTGATTTCTACTTTTCTTTGCTATTGTTACCTTGATCAGGGGTAACTAGGCACATAAGCAGTAGGCGAGAACATCCTTTCCCCTACCTTTCTGCACTGCCGCAGTGAAATTCCCTATGCGGGATGCCACCGCCCGGCCAACTGGCCTCAATTTCTTTCATATATGCACAGGGATACGTTTTTGTCTGATGCCCCATTGGTGACCCAACAAGTAGGTCCAATGACCTAGGCTCAACCTACACTATCGGTGACCCGAACAACTAGGCTCAATAACCTAGCCTCAGCCTACACCGTCACGAGCTCGGTGACCCGAACAACTAGGTTCAACGACCCAGGCTCAGCCTACACTGTCTCAAGCTCGGCAACCACAGTCGTGTCTGCAATTGGTTTCATTGGAGCCTCATACTCCTACCACGTTGTCGACACCAACCCCCGTGGTTCCTTAACACATTTTTAGTGTTTCATTATCAAACTCTTTAAGCTTTTCTTTTCAAAACCATTTTCCATTTCATTCTTTCCGTTGCAGGAATCTGTTTCCATGCAACACTTGACCCTCCACTGAGGTCCCAACTCAAGTCATGAAAATCATGTTTAAAATCATAAATTGAGTCTCATGCACAAAAACCACACATAATCAGCCATTTTGTTCATTTATAGGGTCTAAAACCGAAAACCACATAAAATCATTCTTTTCATTCATTTATGGGATCAAAACCCAAAACCATGCCCAAATTTATTTATTTGGGTTCCACATTCCTCTATGTCATTACATGGGAAAAAGATCACTTACATATGCTCAACATACCTTTTAAAACCATTAATCATTCATTTGCATTCATCTCTGCCCATATCAGGGCTAGGGCAAAAACGGTAGACCGAATTTTAGGTTCGGTATACCGAAATTCCCTGATTCGGTATACTGAACATTTTCAGTATACCGAAACCCCTTGTTTCGATCGACCAAGAGATTTCGGTCTACCGAAACCAACAATCCTGGCTTATTTTGTCAGGATTTCGGCATACCGAATTTCTCGTAGACAGGGCACACCCCTATTCCAAGCGACGAAAAATCGTCCAATGTGGGAGTCCCGATGAGACCCCCCAAACATGCATCACAAATTACCATAAAATCATGGGGTGTAGACTCTTGAGTCTACTTTAAAACCTTTAAACCATTCCTTAATCCATCAACTATGTGATTCATACGAAAATCACAAAGGAGAAGAGCTCAGTGAAACCTACTGTAGCTTACACCTCCAAACACATTCAATCCCACATATTTTTCATCCTAACCGCATGATTTCTACATTTTCATGCAATACAACTCATTCTCATCATTCTCCTTATTTTTCTACCATTTTACATGCATTTTTCACCATTTACATGCCATTTACTCATTACCCAAACAACGATGAAACGAGAGAGGAACTGGGGTTGCGTACCTCTGATGGCGCCCCAGTGATCCTTCCCGCACTCCGGCGAGCCTCCTCGCGCCCCGGAGAAGCCTCCTGCGCTGGCAGATCACACGGGCAGCTCCCACCTCCTCTCCTCATTCCCCTCCGCCTCTCTTTATCCCCTCCTCCCTCTGCGTCACGTCAGCCGTCCATTGCGTCGGAAATGACGGCGAGGCACGGGCCACTGGCTAATGGTGGCACGGGTGTGGAAGAAGTGGAAGAAGATGACAGAATGGTGCGGGCTCGTGAGAGGGAAGGAAAAAGAAAGGAGAAAAAGAAGGAAAGAAAAGGAAGAAAAGATAGGCACGCAAACTGAGGCGAATGTGCATCTTCAAACCGGACTCCTCATTAGTCCCAAATCACAAGCAAGTGCACAGAAAGCCAACCACAAGCTCACACATCCAAGAAATAACAGATTATCCATTAATAAACTATTTATACAATATTGCAATTAATTACATGGTTTATAAATGAAAATGGATAATCAGGCCCAGATGTCACAGTTGGGCTCTTGTTACCTCTCTGGTACAGTCCAATAAGGGTCAGGCGAACCTAGTAGGTGAGCCAACTAGGCACGGAGGACTAGCAAGTACTGGTGGCATGAGTTGCCAGTGCGCAACCTGAATAGTGAAATGTCAAGAAAACAGTAAACGCCGTTTGGCTTCCTCTACGCCCGTTCTCTCCGCCTTTTCCATTGATGCACCACTTGACACCCTATGCCACTTTGTCCCAAGGATTCCTTTGACCAAGGGTGTGTGTGGGTGTTTAAAACACCCTTTCCTGCATTGGATTAGGGGAAATGAGAGAGAGAGAGAGAGGAAGAGTTGAGAGAGAGTAAAGAGTTGGGAGAGTTGAGAGGGAGGTGAGGGGCTTTCATCGGAGATCCGCTACCGCTGGAGTGTCGTCGCTGGTGTAAGCTGAATCACCAGGGAGGTGCGAACGCTGGAAGCACTTGTTGGAGGTCGCTAGAGAGCTCATCAAAAAAAAGAAATCGCCAATGAACAACTCACAATAAGCGTTCCCTCCCTTTTTAAATTCCTAGAATCATGCCTAGGATTATATTTTGGCAAGGAGATCAACATGGAAGAATGAAATCTAGATTTACATGCCTATAGTGGTGATTTTTTGGGTTTTTTAGTGATTATCATGTTTTATTGACAAATGAGGTTGATTAATGAAAAATTAACGGAATACATGCCATGACTGTGTTATAAGTATTCTGTAATGTGATTACGCATGCTTTGGACATATGGATATAGTCCTGGGTGTTTTTTTAGAATCCCTAAAGATTTTACGGGCTTCTTATCAAGTTCAGTACATTCTATGGTTTCTATGTTTTATTTGTAAAATGTGTAGTGCGACTCGAAGGCGGATCCTTCCAGCAAGAATCTAGGTCGCGACTGGGTCGCAGTTTTCTAGGGCTAAGGTATCCCGCGCGAATGGCCAGCTCAAGCTACAATCCTGGGTAAATAGAAAATTCCTATTTTCAGTAATTTTTGAGAATAAATAATGTTAAATACTTATGAAATATGTGAGAAATACATGAATAATAAATGAAGAGATGATGATTTCCTATGACGAGTAAGAGATACTTGAAAAATGTTAGTGAGCCAATAAATGGATAAATAAATCTGAAAATGATTTTGAGGACAATAAATGATTTTGTAAAGTGGTTTTAGAAAGAGATTCGAAAAAAAAAAGTTGCATATATTTGAAAAGAGATATTTCAAGGTTTTGTAGGAGCCACGTGAATCGAAAGACCACACCGATAAAGGGTATTGAGACCTCTGTGTGGTCGATGACACATTCTAGGTGGTGGTTGTCGAGTTTTGGTTAGAGGAGTGAGCCTCACGACTATGTGGTACTATAGAACCTGGGGTATTGGTATACCTGGACTACCCTTAGTGCCAGTGCTGGTTGGGTCTGGGGTCAGAGTTCCCAGGTGTTCGAGCACCAGAGGCGTCGTGAGGAAACACCCCGTGTTAGTACTAGTGTGGTATGCTACTTCGAGACTGCAGTTGGGGCAGTTGAACTCTTGTGCGGGATGATTTACCACGGCAGTGCAGTGTTGTCAGGGATAGAGCCTCACCAACTATTTGTGGCCAGGTCGTTCACCTATAACCAAGGTGATATGACAGGTTTTGGTTCGGATTAAGAATTATGATTTGTGCTAGTTTTTGACCATGGTTTTGTTGTGTTTTGAGATATGAAATGATTTGTGATTTGGACTATATTCTAGATGAGAAATTACTTCTTTAAATGCATGAAAAAGATTTGCAAATGTGCATGAGCTTTAAAAGAAAAATGACAAGAAAGTTTTGAAAAGACATGATTATAAATGGTTTTTAGAATTGCATCTGTTGGCTTTTCGGTATCGTAATTTCTTCGTGGTTTTCTTCGCACTTTGATAGTGACATAGGGTTTTTTGTCGGTTTTGATTTTGTGGTGCATATTGGATGACAATGATGTCACTCATTGTAACGCCCCACCCCCTAGGGTACTACCTCTCAACCTAGCTACACATTTTTTTTTTATATTTTATTTCAATTACAATTATGCTAATTATGAAACTAAGTCTAAGTACACTCAACAAAAATAAAGCTAATAAACAATAAGAAATTTAAAATAACTAAACACTCACCAAAATCCCTGATGTATGGTAGCATGACTCCTTCTATATGCACTAGCAACTATCCTGCATTTGCCAAAACACACAAAACAAAACACACGTGAGTGACCACTCAAACGGTCACTCAACACATACCCCACCTAACAACTCAGCACACTATGCCGAGGAAACAGGCGTAACCACGCCACAGGCACACACAAGCACAAGCATCTCGTCTGGATGCCGCAACACTAAACCAAGGCAATCCACAATTGTCTGACAAGCAACAAAACCTCAAAACCATGCTTTTGAAACCTTTCTTTTTCTTTTCCTTTTAAAATCATATGCATGCTCTTTTAAAACCTTTTATGCATTACTTAAAATGGCCATACTTGCCCAAACAAGTACACAACCACGGGAGAGTGCTACATTAACATTGAGCCTCTACCTAGTCAAACAAACCATTCATATTTCAAAAATTGGCACAATCCCACATTTTTGAAAAAAACCATTGTGCCACCTTTGGCACACACAACTCAATGCCCCTCTCGGGCTCAAGCAACTCAATGCCACCCATAGGCAAAAACAAAACAACACCACTCACGAGCGAAAACTACAAAACCACAACAAAACACTGGCCACAAGCAGCTATTGGGGACAGGGTCTCCGAAACTGCTGCACTGCCGCGGACCACTGTAGCTAGTCCGTCATAGCCTCCAAGTTGTGTTGCCTGGCTTCAAGCAACTGACTTTAGCCACAAGTAGTCCACCAAAGCGCGACCAATGGTGTCTGCATTTCCAAGGACAACCACCCTGTGGAGGAGTCTACTCGTTACGGTATCCCGCCTCTCTGTAGGACTCTCACTATGCTAACCCTCCTCAGGAAAGTTGTCCTCTCATAGGACCTCACCACAAGGTACGCCCCCTCTTGACGCCCTTAGGTCTCAGTCTAGGCACCTGTACTAACTAGGGTGTCACATCCAGCCACACAAAGGTCTAATACCCCTTAGCTTGCTGTCACGTGTCTCTATGCATAGTTAGTACCCTAGGTTTCAGCACGTGGAACAAGCGGAGTGTCATACCTTCGAGTCCAGCTAGCCCTCGACCTGCAGACCTCAGCTTCGGCCTCATGAACGACCAACCTAGGCGTCTCATACCTCCAAGATCCGACGGACACTTACCTTAGCCTCTTGGTCTTCGACCTCATCCTAGGCAACGTACTTGACCACCTAAGGATGTCGTCACACCCTCTGGTCTTGACAACATGCATTGTCGGTCTCTCGGCCCCATCAACAGAAAACTTCGGAAAACCTTTCAAAAATCTTTGTAAACTATGCAAACTTTTTCCAAAACCTTTTAAAAAGTCATTTCGAAAACCATTAAATATCTTTCCAAAAATCTCACAAAGCTCCATGTCCAAAAGCAACATGGAAATCAAAACCACAAACCATAACTCAAAGCATAGCTTGAACAGCACCTCTGTTAGGCCCAAGCAACCACACCTTGCTTAGCTCATGATGACAACTCAAGCAAAACACCCAACAAAAGTTAAAACCATAGTCTTGCAGCCCAATTCAACTTACAAGATCGGGCACCAACACAAACCATAACCAGAACTCCATGTTCTAGCGCCAAAGCGTAAGATGCTTACTAGCTCGTGTCCCTTGGGAGCATAGTCAGGTCAGAGTCAAACGCCTAAAACAATGCGACTGATGTTTCATTCAACGCACCACACCCAAACTGATTATCACATGATCCTAGGGTGAATTATAAACCCTAATGTCCAATCTATACCATTAAGGGGAGAACTTAATACTTTCTAAATTTTATAATCTTTTATTCTACTCATTGCCCAAGTACCATCTTGCTAGTCTATTTTAGGCAATCCCTACATCATTTCTAATAATTATCCTAGCCATTTATGAATCACCAAGTTGTCTATACTTCCCAAAACCTAAACTAACAGGGTTATGCTTATGCAACACACAAAACAACAATCAAAGCTAGCAGTAGAGCAGCCTGCCTGGCACCTGCCTGGTGCACCACCCAGGTGCGCTTGGGTGGTGTGCCAACCAGGTGCGCCAAGGAGGTGCACTTGGTGCTCTGTTTCAGGTTCAGAGTTCAAAGCTCTGAACCCAACTCAACTGATGCCTTCTCCAAGCTCTAATCTAGTCTACACTCCTCGAAACTCAAGAAATAAGGTACCAAACTGAAGAAAATCATGCAAGCAACACAATGGGATAAGAATCATTTAATTCCATGTACCACAGCTCAAAAAATCTCCAAAAAACCCCTTAGATGAATAATATAAACCACAATTAAATTTTTGAGACTAAAAATCATACAAGCTACCAAAAATCACATTTCACATACCAGATTGAAGAACTCATTGTGCTCGACAGCTTGGAATAGAAAACACAAGAATTTGACTCCTACGGCTCAAGAAATTCAAGAAAAAGGATCGAAAACACTATTCATCCAAAAACCTACAAAGCCGTCGAAAATTCCAAATAAACTCCATAAAATCTTCAAAAATTCTCCAAGCATCCAAACGCATTCAATCCACACTAACATGCCCCCGTGCATTAAATTGAGTAAGAAAGAATTCCTACAAGGGGTGTGTACCTTGGCAAACGGCTGGTCTTCTTCCTCTTTCTTTTTCACTGAACCTCCTCCTCCTCTTCTCCTCCCCTTGTTGATGGAGGAGCGATGGTGAGCTCCTCCTCCTCCGGCCATCTCCCATCCTCTCCTCTCATCTCCCTCTCATCTCCCTCACTCTCTCTCTATTTAGTGTAGGAGAAGTGGGGTGAAGAAGAAGAAGAAGAAGAATAAGGATAAAGGGAGAGTGGGCTGGGCCCAAGGAAGAGAAAAAGAGAGAAAAGGAAAAAGAAAAGAAAAGAAAGAAAGGAAGGACGAAGCCACAACACGAGACCAAATCATGCAACCTTCCACGTCCATGTGACTCATGCAACTAGGGACTAGCCACCCGAGCACGTCAAATAAACCTCCATGGCTCAGGTCAAACCCTCAAACTTCCACGAGGGTCGACACAACACCACAACCACTCAACACCAAAAAGGCCAGAAGCCTACATTACAGGCGTAGAATGTTGCTTGAGCTGCGTTTTACAACAAACGCAGGGAACTTAGCGTCTAACAATGCAAAGCTCCATTAAAAAAAAATCTGGTCAAAAATGTTGATCTAGATCCAGGTCGTTACACTCATGCATGGATTTTAATTGTTTTGTCATAGGTGTATAGTCAAAGGTGCAGTCTCATTCTGGTACAAATTGTTGGAGTCACAATAACCACACACAGGTTTGGGTAATTAGATTTAATTATTTCTATTAATTTAGATTTAATAAATGATTTGAATAGTATCTGTACTGTTGTGTAGCACTGAGCCATTACATAAAGTGTTAATTATTCTTACGTTGTTTTGTAGTTTTGGAGGAAGTCATCGATCAACACATAATCTAAATCTATGATTTGTGTTGCTCCTCCAAACTTCCTTCTCCTTACTAGCTTCTGTACAAAAACATTTATTCTATATTAATCTTATAATTGTATATGATGATCATAACTAAGTAATTGAAGAGAATTTGTGTATATACCTTCTCTACAGTGACTGTTGACGATGGAAGATTCTGTTTTGCTTTAGCAGTTGGCTTTCTTTCTTTCTACTTGATCTTTCTAATCATAGAATTTGGAGATTTAAAGGTACTTGATGATCCTTGTATATGTTTTAACTTTTGAATCAATGGTATGCCACCACCATCATCTCCAATACTATCCTCCTTTTGTTCCAAGTTTTCATTATTAGTAGGATTGGTTCCATGTTAAGGTTAACATTTTTTGCTTCTTCTTGAACATGAAGTCCTTGTTCAAACTTGTTCGACTATTGTAAATTCTTTTCTAAATTTGAAATCCTTGTTTCAAGTGCTAATTTTAGATGGCATACTTCTTCTCTCAATTCTTCATTTGTTGTCGTTAAGATGACAAACTTGTGGTCCAATTTTTCCAATTCATATGTTAATGAAGAGATTAGAACATCCTTTTGTTCTAGTTTTGTAACATTTGAACCCGATTATCCAATTCATGTAAAATCATAGAATTATTGTATTATTTTGTAAATGAGTTATTAATGGATAATAAAATATTTTAGTGTTAGCTTGTGGCTTTCTCTCTCTCTCTCTGTGTGGCTTGGTGGAGATTGTTTCCCTAGTTGTATGGTTTCTGGCTCTCTATGCTTTTGTGTGTGTGTGTGCACGTGGGACCCATTTGGACCGGTCAATTTTGGCATAGTGCCTTCACGTGCCCCTTTTTCCTCCTTTCCCTTTAACCCTTTCACCCACTCACACGAGCCTCCTTTTTCCTCCCTCTTGTGATCCCTATGCTCGAGGCCTACTCGTCCTGTCTCCTCATGGTGGAGGCTGGCAGACCGACGGGATTCTAGGGTGGCAGGGGTGGAAGAGAAGGAGGGTAGAGAGGATAAGAGAAGGTAGCGCAAGGAGGGGAGGTGCAGAATGACCAGGAGAAGATCTGGTGTCGTGGGAGAGACGAGTGTTGTGCTAAGAGAGAGGTGTGGTGCGTCGGTGGAGGCTATCTCATCAGAAGTTGAGGAAGGCTAGAGGATCGCTGGTGGGGCACTGTGAGGGGCTTGGAGCCACCGGAGTATTGGGAGGTACGTGGCCCTTTTTCCTCATCTTTGATGCCTTAGATTTAATGCATACAAACATGATTATAATGTGATAAAATCATGGAAAAATTATGGAAATGCTTGAGATGTGGATTGCATGTATATGATGTGATCATGCGATTTTGTGGATTTTTGGTAGATTTCATGGATTTTTGGAGATTATGCTACAGTGTAGATTTTTGAGCACAGTGGCTTTGTGTAACATCTAGGTCCGATTATCCAATTATTGTAAATCATGAATTTATTGTATTATTTTGGACATGGTTTATTAATAGATAATTTGATATCTTTATGTTTGCTTGTGTCTTTCTTTCTTTGTGTGTGGCTTGTGGGCGTTGTTCCCTGGTTGTGTGTTTTCTGGCTTGGGGTGCTCTTGTGTATGTGTGCATGGGACCTAGGTTGGACCCTAGTCAAACCCAGCATAGTGCCTTCACATGCCCCTTTTCATTCTTTCCCTCTCACCCGTCTCACTCACTCACGCGAGCTCTCCTTCCTCCCTCCTGAGATCCCTATATGCTGGAGGCTGCGCATACCATCTCCTTATGGCAGAGGTTGGCGGACCGGTAGGATTCTAGGGTGGCAGGGGCGGAGGAGATGGAAGGCGAAGAAGATAAAAGGAGATGGCACAAGGAGGGGAGGTGCGGAACAATTGAGTGGAGAGATAGTGTCGAGAGAGAGAGGAGAGTTGTGCCTGAGAGGGGGTGTGCTACACTAGTAGAGTGTTGCTGGAGGATTGAAGAGGTCGGAGCATGCTAGAGGCCCGTCGGAGCGTGGGTAGGCTGCCAAAGTGTTGAAAAGGTACACGGCCCTTCCCTTGTTCTCATTTGGTTTTTCTTGGGATTAATGGCCCTAATGCATGATAAATCATGTAAAAATGATAGAAATGTTTGAAATGGAATGCATGAAATGAATTTGTAGAGATCCTGAGATTAGGATGAATTTTCGTGGATTTATGTGAGTTTTTGGTATGCATGCTACTATGCTTATGAATGAACTCTATGTCTTTGTGATTTGATTGTAGAAAGCATGCTTAACGGATTTGAATGATTGTTGTCCCAAATGGTAGTAGACTTAGAGCCCTACATGTGGTGATTTTATTGTGTTTTGTGGTTGGCCAGAAAGGGGTCCGTCAGAGGTCCCAATTTCAGCGAGTGGCTAGCTAGGACTCGAGGGAAGTTTACTGGAAATGGGCGATTCGGTATGTCGATTTGATTTGGTATATCATTTCCCTATTAATATTCGACCAGAACCCTAGTTTCGGTCAACTGAAATTTGTCAGTCTTCCGTTCCAAAGGATTTCAGTCACCAAAAATAGGGATTTTGGGATGACCGAATCCCAAGTTCTAGTCGACCATTCTAAGTGCTTGATGCCTAGTTCGATCTATTCTAGTTAGGTCTACCGAACCAGACCCTTGGCCCATATGCTTAAATGTGTTTGTAAATGTTAATCCCATGGGTTTAAATGATGGATTGACATGTGTTAATGATGTTTCCCATGTAGAATGCATGGAGGAATATGGAATTTAATTAAATCAATTTGAATGATGGTATTACGTGATTTTGGGCATGAGACCCAATAAGAATTGAAATGCTTTAATAATGTTTTAAGCATGTATTAATGAAAATGAATCCATGTAAATGACATGAGGTAAACAAGGAAATGATTCCAAGATAAAATGTGTGGGAGGTTTTTATGAGAAAACCCTAATGTTTGTGAAAGTGAATTGTGTGTTGTTGTGGATCCACATAGTGATAGGACAATACTGGTAGAGACTATGGACCTCGATTAGACTGGTTAGTCCAAGTGTGTTTGTCGAGGTTCCAGATCCAAAAAATTTGCATGGTTGCCGAGATTTGGGGGCAGTTGAAAGAGACCAGGTTACTCCCACTTGAGATTATATTGACTGGACCTGGGAATGAGAGTATCGGGTACCTGGACACTTTTGGGGTGCCAAGAAAGGTGTATCTCTGTGCATGTAAAATAAACGAGATTGAGGCCTATTAGCCTACGCAATTGTCCTCCTACACGGGGAAGGGTACCACGGTAGTGTAGGTTGGTGAGGTTGGTGCCTTGCCTTCTGCTTGTGACCTGGTTATCTCTAATCAAGGTGACACTAGTGATTGTGATTGATATGTGTGTTGTGGTTTTGGACTAGAAATGATTTGTGTTTGGCTTATGGTTTTAGCCAGCTTCTAGCCAAGATGAGTTATGGTTTTGAGCTAGTTGCCAGCTAAGTGTAGATTTACTATTTTGAGCTGGGTTTGCTCGAGAATGTGGCTTCTCGAGATGCATAAATGATTTAAAATGCATTGATTTATAAAAGAAAAATTGTTTAAGCAAGACATGGTTTTGGGAAAGGGATTCCCAAGGATTTCTAGCTTTTGGAACGAGATTCCCATTTTTTTTGAACCGATTTTTGAGTAATTATCGATGAACTTGGTTTTGGTTTTGTCTAGCCAAGATAAAGAGTTTTCTCAAGCATTTTGGTGGTTTTGCCGCAGTTTTCCGTGTGATCGCGTACTAAGTGACTTAGATGTCACTCACGCATGTTTTGTTGTTTGTGTTTTTGGCTTTGTAGGTAGTCATTATTGGAGTGCAGATCGAATTCCTATGCTCGAGTTTCCAGAGCCACTTGCTGCATGCCATTCTTGCGTAAATGTTTGACCCTTCTTGGTTATTTTAATTATTTAATTATTGTAATTGGGTTGTGATGCTATTTAAGTAGTGTACCTGGGTTCAGGGTGTTACACTTTGAGATTTGATTTCTCGCTTTGTACATGTTGGTTTTTGATAAAAGTTTTCCCAAATGGTAGTTGACTTAGAGCACTACCTTTGGAGGTTTTCTAGGATTTTCTGGTTCATCGAAGATGGGTCTATCGGAGGTCCAAACTTTGGTGAACGTCGTGTGTTGTTGCGAATGAGAAAGGGGGAAAATCGACTAGATCAGCATGCTGAAATGCTTTGGTATGCTGTATCACGAGATTTTGGCATACTGAAGTGTTCCGGTATGCCTATGTAGAACCTAGAAAAGGGGAATTCTAAACTGATTTTGGCATACCGGAATAGTTTGGTATACCGAATTAGGGAAAAATGGTATACCGAATGATGCTAGCATATCGAACTAGCCCCTTACTCGAATGATTTCGGCATACCGAATTAGAACCCTATACTGAATGCCTGAGATTTTGGTATGAATTTGATTGAAATGCTTTAATGATATTTTAAGCATGAATTAATGATAGTGAATCCATGTAAATGACATGAGGCAATTATGGAAATAATTCCAAGATAAAATGAATGGAAGTGACGTTTTATGAGAAAACTCGAATGTTTATGGAAATAGATTTATGTTGTTGTTCTAGATCCATGTAGTGATAGGACGACACTGGCAAAAGTAAAGGACCCTGTTGAGACCAGTTAGTCCAAGCGTGGTTGTCGAGGTTCCAAATCTATGAAGTTTGTGTGGTTACTGAGGTTTGGGGTGGTTGAAGAGACCAAGTTACTCCCACTTAAGGCAGTGTTAACTGGATCTAGGAATGAGAGTACCGAGTGTTCGGGCACTGTTGGGGCACCAAGGAGGCGTCTCCATGCATGTTAAATAAAATGAGACGTAAGGCCTATGGGCTGGGGCGGTTGTCCTCCCACACGGAGAAGGGCACCGCCACAGTGCAAGTTGGTGAGGTTAATACCTTGCCTTCTGCTTGTGGTCTGGTCGCCTCTGATCAAGATGACACTAGCGACTGTAATTGATATGCATGTTGTGATTTCGGGCTAGAAATGGTTTGTGTTTGGCTTATGCTTTTAACGAGCTTCTAGCCAAGGTGAGTTGTGATTTTGAGCCAGTTGCCAGCCAGATGTGGATTTACTATTTTGGGCCATGTGTGGCTTTACTATTTTTGACTGGGTCTGGTTGAGAATGTGGTTTTCTTGGGATGCATAAATGACTTAAAATGTATGGATTTATAAAAAGAAAATTTTTTGAGAAAGACGTAGACTTGGGAAAGGGATTCCCAATGATTTTCTGACTTTTAGGAACAAGATTCCAAGTTTTGTGAACCGTTTCTTAAGTGATTGCCAAAGAACCTGGTCATGGTTTCGTTCAGCCATGATTTTAAGTTTTCTCGAGGTTTTGTGATGGTGTTGTCATGGTTTTTCGCATGATCATGTACTGGGTGACTTAGGTGTCACTCACACGTGTTTTGTTGTTTGTGTTTTTGACTTTTTAGGTGAGCAGTGGTTAAAGTGCAATCCGGATTCCAATCCTTGAGTTTTCTGGAGCCATTAGCCGCACGTCGTTCTTGGGTAGCTGTTTGAGCCTTCCCAATTATTTTAATTGTTTAATCATTGCAGTTGGATAGTGATGCTATTTAGGTAGTGCTCCCGGGTTTGGGGCATTACAAGTTCCCTTTTCAACAAGGAAACTTCTTCTTTCAAATTTGATATTTCATGAGAGTATATGTCATTTCTACACATTATCGTTTATGTTTAATAACAAAACGCCTCCTCACGACGTCCTCCACATGATGTGTAACAAAAAGTCTCTATATTGATATGAGAGGGTACATATATATAGGTATATTAGACATCCCTAGAGTAAATGGATATCTAATAACCCGTTTAGACATAAGACATAATAATAGCTATTCTAACAAATACATTTCATGAATCCTAGTTTTTACATAAGCTGTATTTACATCAAATAAAGTTATAGGTTTACTGAAATTGTATTTATGATATTAAAAGTGCGAGTAATATTAAGTGTAGTTACTCATTGTTTTCATATAAAAGTTTCAGTTTTACAAAAAATTACATTTATGCAATATATTTCACCTTGTGTACAATTAGAAATTGTATCATTGAAAAATATCCAGAAAAAATAAAAACTTAAGTACACATACCATCATGAATTATTCAGTACTACTGAAACTTAAGTGTTAAAATTAAGAAATTCATTCATGATTGAGCATAACTAAAACTTATGTGTAGATATTTAAAAAATAAATATACCAATATTCACACGTCTTTCTTGGGGTCGCAAAGTAACTTATAGATATTGTTCTCGTTGTTGCCATCCAAAGCGACAACCTACATAATAATATCCATTTAGACTAAAAGAAATTTAACATAACTAATATGAGAAGTGCATTTCTATGAGAAAACATTACCTTTCCATGTACATGTTTTCTTTTTCTAGAAATTTTGGATGTAGGTTTCTCATCCTTCGCCCATTTTTTGAACAATGACCTTGCATTTGGGTACATTGGTTGAATGTTTATATTTTTTCATACACCCAAACCTACACAAGTTGACAAATAGTATGAAAAATATAAATAGTATGATAATATTTTAATTAGTATAAAGTATGGATATTTACTAGGAGGGCTCGATAACATCCCAAACAATACGACTTCAGATTATTTAGATTGTCCAATAGTACATCAAATGTATACTTCGCCCAATTATAACTATCCAATTTATTTATGTCATCAAGACAACGGAAACATCCAAGTTGGTATTTGTCACGCCCCCCTAATTCCCATAATAATTTAAAGCAAATTAAATTACAAGAAATTAAAAGCTAAACAGAAATATTATCTACTTGGAACCTGTGTGTGCGGCTACGAGACTTCGAACTATATGCACTATGCTAAATTCATCCGCATGTCTACACCTGTAACCCAAAACCATGAAAAAAAGTATCAATGACGAAAATCACCTAGCACGTACCCCACGAAAAAGACAGAAAAAAAAACTATAATTAATTTTCCTTTAAATTCATTTCGCGAATTGTTTTCTCTAAAATACCATAAGCCAGGCTCATAAGGTCGAAAGCCACAACAAACGCGGCCCACACCAACCAAAACAACAAACAAAGCTCTACCAGCCCAAAACCCCACACAGTGAGTCAGGAAGTCCGACGCCAGACAACCAATTCTGACCACATGCAACCACCAAGGTGCACTACACTGCCACAGTGCAGTCACCCTATGTAGGGGCCATCACTGCCCTGTGATTCTTCCACCTGGAGAACCCTCACAAAGTCAATCCCTCTTTGGGAGGGCAGTCTTGTCTCTCAAGATGCTACCAGCTACAAAACACATGTCCCACCTACATTAGCCACCACAAGGTACGCCTCCTCACGACGTCCTCCACATGATGTGTAACATCTGTGCCTGATTTTCCATTTAATAAATAAACCATGGAATTTTCTGTATTATTTGAATATGATTTGTTAATGGTTAATCAAGGTTGTGTTTGTTGGTTGTGGTCTCTCCCTGTGCATTGTGTTCCTGGTTTTTCCCTTGTGGTGTGACTTCTTTGGCTTTGTGGGTTTGTATGTGCATTTTGGGACCCATGTTTGGGAGTGAGACCCACTTGGACTTGGACTTGGTCAAAAGAGCCCAACCACATGCCCGTGACCCCTCCTTTCTTCTCCACACCTGTGACTTGTGACCCGTCTTCTCCTATGCATATGGCCTAGCAAGAGGACTGCACGTCCTGTCCCCTCTAAAGCAGAGAAGCTGGTGGATGCCGACGGGATTCCGGGGATGATAGGCGAGGCAGGGGAGATAAGAGGAGGAGGTGGTGGCGAGCGTTAGGGGATGAAGCTGCTAGTGAGAGGGAGAAGGCCAGAGGTGAGCTGAGAGTGGGAAGAGAGCTTCGTGCTAAGGGAGGTCGTGCGAGCTGAGGAGAGCTGTGTCGGGCCTCGTCGGAGCACGTTGGGCACGCAGAGCTCGCTGGAGAAGTTACGCGTCTCCCCTCCTCTTTCCTTTCTCGGTTAAGGCATGTTGAGGATTAGGGTTAAATCGTGAATAAAGATGTATAAATAATGCAAAAATGGGGGAAATGTTGGGAATGAGATGAATAATGTGTTTGTGAAGATATCATGTTGATTCGTGGTTGCTCTGTGGGATTTTCATGAGTATTTTGATGCATGCTACGGTGGTTCCGTATGAGTCTTATGCCTTGATGAATTTCTATAGAATAGCAAGCCTAATGGTTTTATGTTTGGATTGAGGGGTTTTGAAGTAGACTTGGAGGTCTACACCCCATGTTTTACTTGTAATTTTTGAAGTGGATTAAATGGGTCCACACCTTACTCCCACTTTGGGGAGAGGAGGCGACGATGGTCGGGGAGTTTTTCTGCAATTGCAGAAAATGGTATGCCGAATTGGGTTCGGTATGTCAAAATACTCCCAGATGGGTTCCCTAGACCACTGATTTGGACGACCGAGGGTAGTTCGGTCGATTGAATCAGGGGTTTTCGGGCGACTGACGATATTTTGGTCGACTGGATGATTTCGGTCGACTGTTTTGGTAGGGTACTGCTAAAATTGATGGGGATTCGGAGTATCGAAATATCCCGGTCGACCAAATCAGGGATTTTTGGTAGACCGGGACTCCTTTCGATATGCCAAATCAGGACCCAGAACTATATTGAGAAATGCTTTGTAAAATGTTAATAAATTGAGATGATTGCATGACAAATGTATGAGATGCATGGAAATGATTCATGGGTTGTTGCATGCAAACATGTTGTTTTAATGATGCTTTCCATGAATTGTGAAACATGATTTATGTGGAATAAATGTGGACCCATGTGAGGGGTGAATGCATGTTACAATGATTATGAATGTCAATGAACTGATTGGGTTTTGAGAACCCTAGATGAGAAATGTGGCACATAATGTGGAAGATTTATAAAGGATTTTATGAATGAAAACTAGTTTTGCCAAATGATTTGAAATGAGAACTGCATATGGTTTAAAAGAAATTTCCGAGAATTGTAGGAACCACAATTAGACCGGGGCTTGCCGACAGATGTAGTGAGTCCTCTAGAAATGTCGAGGATGTGTCTTTGGTTGTGGTTATCGAGGTTGCAGTCCGGGGTAGGAGCCTCGAGACTATGGTGGTATTGTTGGACTTGGGGTACGGTAGACCCAGATTACCCTCAGTGCCGGTGCTGGTCAGGTCTGGGGTTAGAGTCCCCAGGTGCTCGGGCACCAAGGGATGGTACATTTGAGGTTGCGACCGGGGCGGTTGAACTCCAGCGCGGGGTGGTTCACCGCGGCACTGCAGTGTGGGTGTGGTGACATGGAATCCTCACCAGTTGCTTGTGGCCAGGTCCATCGCCTGTGTCTAGGGTGATGCGACCAATTTTGAAACATGGATTGTGGATTTGTGTTGGACTACTTCCTAGCCCTAATTTGTGATGTTTTATATTAATGGATTAAATGGTGCTTTGGGGCTGGGAAACTAGATATAAATGGTTTTCTCTTCCTGAGTTGTGCATAAAGAATTGTTAATGAGCATGAGACTTTGAGAGGAAAAGAAAAGAAAGTTTTGAAATAGCATCCTTCACTGATTTTATCGAGCTACGTGTGTTGGCTTTTCGACGGTTGTGGTTTTCTCGAGGTTTTCTAGCATGGCAATGTTTTGTGGGTTTTTGCCGCTATTTTGGGGCACGTACTGGGTGACATTTCTGTCACTCACGCGTCTTTTCCTTCTTCCCTTGTTTCAGGTACTCTGGTGTAGGTGCAGTCTAGTCTGGTGTGTCTTTTTCGAGCCACTTTCGCCGCACACAGGTCTGGGCGTTTAATTTAATTATTTAATTCTATTATTTAGACTTTATTAATTGTGTTGGGTAGTTTCTATACTATTGTGTAGCACGAGGGCGGTACATGATGCTCAAGAGGGAGTGTCATACCTCCACACCCGACAATACCCGAGTCTCAGTGCTCACAACGACATCAGGAGTATCATACCTCTCCGTCATACCACAAGACACCTCAACCCACGGACCACAACCCTAGCCTCGAGACGACAGTCAAGGTGTCTCAGACCTCCAAGACCCGACGACACTCATCCTCAGGTATCTCGGCCCTCGACCTCAACCAGGGAGACGTGCTCGACTACCCAAGAATTTCGTCACATTCCCTGGTCCCGACGACACAGTCCCACAGTGTCTCGGCCCGCACACAAAAAACTAGGAAAACCATGTTCCAAAATAGGTCAACCATCCCTTCGAAAACTATTTCTAAACCATTTTACATCTTTGGAAACTCATTCAAACCCTCGACGAAACGACACATCAGGTGTCCCATAAGACCACCACTGATGGCCCACGATCCTATCTCAAATGGTCAAAATAAACCAATCTGGAAAACCCATGAGAATCACAGTTTATAAAACAACTGGGCCCTGATTTGGCATACCAAAATGGACTCGGTATACCAAAATCTCCTAGATCGGAAGACTGACTAGAATCGGTCGACCGAAATAGGTATAGACACCTAAAATGACAGATCGAAAATCGGATCGGTCGACCAAAAGTTTCAGGTTCAGTAGACCAAATAAATCTGGTCGACCAAACTGGGACACAATGGTCAACAGTCATAGCCAAAAAAGGTAGACCGAGGAGGTTTGGTCAACTGAATTTCGACCAAAGGATCTAATCTGACAGAAAAATAGCATATCGAAATGGTTCGGTATGCCGTTTTCTACGAAACCAGAAAATGACCCTGGGCACCACCTACAAGATTGTCCAAAATGGGACCTAGGGGCTGACCCCCAAAACAAGTACCACAAAATCCAACCAAAATATATACGGTAGACCCTCGAGTCTACTCCAAATCTACACTAACAAAACCAAAATCCCTTTATCATACAACAAGATATAAATTCATAAGTACAGAGGGGTCAAAAAGACCCAAATCACAATAACCACTATAAATACCCATAAATACCACAATAAATTCGCAAAACTTCCGAAACATTAAATTTAACCTAGATTACATGCATCCGAGGCAATTCTATCATTTTACATGATTTCTACTCATTGGATTGGAGGTACGTACCTAAAATGAGCACCAGCGACCCAATGCGCCATCCGACCAACCTTTGACCTCCACTGGTGACCATGACGTCTACGGAAGCTTTCTCAACCTCCGGAGCACCCGCCACGCTGACGTCAAGACACCACGAAGCCTCTGCCTCTCTTACTCTCTCTCACTGGTGCATGAAATAGAGGAATGGGAGAGAATAGGTGGGGAAAAGAAGGGGCGAGGGAAGGAGAGGGGTGAGGAGGAAAGGAAGGAGAGGTGGGGGAGGAAAGGTGTGCACCGAGGAGGAGAAGAAAGAAGAAGGAGACGGACGGCGAGCGATGGAGCGTGGTGCAAGCAGGCTTATAAAGCCTTGCGCATGCGGTAGCTGGATGCGTGCGCACCTATGCGTCTCCAGCGATCGGCACCCTGCACGAGCTCATCGACCACACAGCTCAACCACCAGCCACAACAACCAGCCGACAACGTGGGCCCCACATGAACCCACACACAAGCCGACAAGCATAGTGCTATAATGTACAGTGCCAACCATACACAAGAACATACAACTAGAAGTCGGTCCATGAGGCCTAAGCCTAAAATCACAAAATCACACAAACGGACCTCAGAACAGTAACATCCATCCAAGAATAAATTCATTAAATGTAAATAATTACAAAATAAATTTACGGGTGTTACAGTATTGCACAACTTGAATCTAGAATGAGGAAACTTGTCAAAACCAAACAAATCCATAACTGTACACATAAATCTTTATCCTCATTTTTGTTATCTTTGAGCAACTTGTGTAAATGGTGCTCAACTTTCATACATTTCACACGATGTTGGCCCTCAAATAATTTTTCTAACACTAAGGACGGTTTGTTATTTTTGACCTCCACTATCTCTTGGCCACTATTTGGTAGATCAAGGATCTCCGTAATGTTATCAGAACTGAATTTAAACTTTTCTTTTCCAATCAAGAAAGTGCTATTCTAGCATAGTTGGAAATAACAAGGTCTAGATCCTTATTTGCTACATTGCGTAATGGCATTTCTAGGAATTATTTGAAAACAAATGTCTTGATTTTTTCGGTAATTGCTTGACTCAGTTCATTGAACTTCATGAACTTGATCAATGCACAGGGAACACACCTATGCTGATCTGAACAACAGGCTATGTTAGTAAGTTGAAAATTTGAAGAAATAAATGAAAAAAATAAAGCATTAATAATAACTTCATTCTAATGACTATAAATCTTACTCTTAGTTCTCTCATTGTATAAGGAACTTTCTTCTTCCTCAACTTCTTCATGTGGAAGTGGTTTCTCATGTAGTTGTTTATCTTGTTCATCTAATCAAATACAAGTAAAAGTGTTACAATGAAATTTTTTACAACATAGTATCTTATTAATTGTAACTATGCTGGCGGGGGGGGGGGGGGGGGGGGG
>JAMKQA010018969.1:0-17818 GCA_024699735.1 Posidonia australis
CATTTCTTGAGTTTACAAGGACTTTGCATTGCATAACATTCTGGAACCCATTATATTACATGACATTGCACTGCATGGCTTTCTGGTGTTTTCCTTGGCACATCATCCTGGCCCCACTAGAGCACCTAGGTGGCGCACCAAACTGGAGCACTAGTCTGGCACACCAAACAGGCACATCAACCTATTTTTCAGTAGCACACATCAGCTTTTCGCATGATTTTTAGCATGTTTTCCCGTTTTGATTTGCTTCTGATTTTCTCTGGCTTTCTTCCTTGATATATCAGGAAGACTTCATTCTGCTTTTAGCCCTTTTTATGCATGGTAGATCACATTTTGCATATAGTAAAGCAAGGATGAAAATCACTCGATGTTGTTAGATCTTTTGATCATATCCATGCAATATCCTTGCACCGGGGCTTGACCCATTACACGGGTGACATTTCTGAGCATTAGGACACACCCTACAACCCATGCACTCCTATTTGGCATAAGACACCACTCACTTAGCATGGCATTGCATATCGCCCTTGGGCGTACAGAGAAGGTTGAAAAGCCGACATTTCATACAAGTAAACGAGAAACCCATTAAAAGACCGATTTTCGGGCGCACGAGGGTGCCTAATACCTAGAAGGGAAGAGAGCATGAATTCCTGACGTCCCAGCACCTCCCAAGTTGGTGTGGTCAAGCAAAGGCTGGTTAACAATGTCGGGGTGTGAAGCTTGTGCTTGTGCAGGTGCAAATGGTGGTGCAGGTATTGTATCTGGCTCTTACGTGTTAATGATGACGACCTTGCGGTCAATTCAGTCCTATATCACTGGATGCTCAATGAAGTCCTAATGGTTGGCTGCACTCCTTAAATGATGATTTTGATAGACTCCTTATCTGAGAGCCTATCCCTGACTTGAGAAGCGAGGGTGCGCTAACAGCCAATATACTCCCTGAATGGCTTGTTAGGCTTTTCTCGAATGGTGACTAAGTCCTCGTGCTTTGGGACCAAGTCAAGGTTGAAAGAATGCTCAACTGAGGTCATCCTAAGTCTTAATTGAAGATATGTCTAGTGTTGCATGAATGCTCAACTGAAGTCATCCTAGGTCTTAATTGAGGCTATATCCAATGATGTGAACCACTTAAGAGCGGGCCTGGTAAGACTTTCTTGAATAAACAGATTAGCAATCTCTTAACAGCTTGGAGTTGTGCAAGATCTCTGTAGTATGCTCACAAATGCGAGATGGAGCAGCCCTTCCCATTATATTTTTTGAAATCCCAGATATGAAATTTCGGTGGGAGTGTAGCCTTTGGGAAATAGCAGAGGTTCTAGAACTGGTAAGGCTAGCAGTCACCTCCCTGCACTAGACGTAGTGCCTTTTCGAGATCTCCCATCTTTAGTAAGGAGGGCATCTAAGGTCATTGGTAGTGAATGTGATGTAGCTGGGGTGGCAATCACGTATGTTGATTGGGTCACACATGGGTACTCCTCCAGATCCACCATCACACCACCTAGTATCACAATGAGATGGCCAGCGTACCTATGCATAGGTGCACTATGTGGTGGTATGAATACTAGTGATAGTGTTTGCTGATGCACTAGACTAGGATAGGCGGAATGCTATGCAGCGGATGGTGTGGAGTGCTAGAGCAGCTGCTGCTGCATTGGCACGGCTCCAGGCAACGGGCTTTGTGGATACTATGCCCTTACCAGCCTACCGGGCTGGCCACCAAAGATTGGAGTCACATGTTGTGCGGTGTATAGGGTGGTGTAGGAGATAGCGATGTTGCCCCTATCACTGGAGCAGTAAGGAGCTGAGGCGACAGTAGAGGCGATGGTGTGGTGGGGTGAGCCTTCAGTGCTAATTGGGGTTGTGCTGCAACCTCAGGAATGACAACAGGAACAACCAAGTTGGGGTTCATTGACAAAGCCATGCCATGGAACCTCTGTGTAAGGGCCATCAGATGCTCGACTTTCATAATCTGAGATCCGTCGGTGGCAATACTAGGGAGTGGGAGAGACAGTTGTCCTGATGCAAAGGAGGGTATAGACACAGACTGTCTAAGAGGCAAGGAACCTACGACGGAAGCTGCCATAGTAAGCTAAGTGCCAAAAGCAGAGGGGCCCTGAGGGAAAGTGATGGTTAATGACATCTCTAGAGTCCGAGTGGTGGTCACCGCAATAGACTCGATATTTAGCTCTAGACTAACGGTGGTTTGTTGATGCCTAGGAGTGAAAGGAACTGAATCTCCCTGCACTTGGAAGTGGTGCACGAAAGGAGATGAGGGAACAATTGATGTGATAGTATGGAATGGAGGGATCGAAATCGGAATCTCCTCTAAGGTGGCAATGGGAGGAATCTCACCAGTACGTTGCGCCATGGCTGACCGGGAGCGAGTGAGGACAGGACTACGACAACAAGCAAAAGGGTGAAGCTTAGGATGAGCTGTCATCAAAATCGACGAATGACTCGAGGAAAAGTGGTGGAAAAAAGGATCGCTACTGGGGTATCAATGAAAGGAAACGCTCAAGCTCTAGCTAAGGAACTTGAGTGCTAGCCTACACTATGGGTAGAAGACAACAAGACTAGTGTCAAAACCTGAAACATAAAAAAGGTAATGCAATATTTATTAGGGTGACATGAATGACACACATGCGTATGAATGCATCTAATATGAGCTCTCTCACATGCTATGTGTGTCCTAAGCCGTCTACTTTGGATTCTCTCATGGGTATACAGGTCTCCGTCACAAGGTAGAAAGTAAGGTTCTCATTGTAAATCCAGGCCAAAACTCAGGTAGTGAACGGGTGGTGTGTTAGGAGCCTCAACTCTACCAAAGCATAGGTTGTACCCTCTACCAACACCGACATGTCCCCAGACAGTGGGGACAAATTGATACCTGCTCCTACGCTAAAGCAATAGAACAAGATAACCGGGACTATCCTTCGCAAACTGTAGGTGGACTCAGAAGAGGAGATGATGCATGCTCCTATATGAATATTCATGTAAACATGCTTGATGTTTTTTACTTTCATTTTATTAGACTGGATGGGGAGAGAGTATATATGGGTCGCTAGTTGCACTTAGTTATCGCTTTTATTTCAAGGTCTTTTAATTAAGCCATCGAGGGGGAAGCAAACACATCACTACTTTCCTAGACATGGCAATTGTAAAAAATGGGAAGGAAACAATCAATCATGGCATAAACTCATCATACATCACTCCAAAAGGTAGGACCATGGCATGTGCTAGTGTCATGTGCATGAAGGTGAAAAAAGGAAAACAAATAATCACATCAAAAGGCATGAATCATGGTAAGTGCATGTGTATGGTGACATAGCAAATCGTGTAAAATAAAGCAATCACCAAACAAAAGGCATGTAATATAGCGACAATCCATGATAAACATGCAAGGAATAAACAAAGATAAGTAGAGGTAAGCCACGCAAATAGAAAAAGCATGAAAACCAAATCTAGAGTCTATATTCCCAATGGAGTCGCTAGTTCTTGTGACCATACACGCATGGCGAGGGCTGATGCCTCCAAAGCATGTGGAATGAGTCCATACAAGCCAAGTGGTCACAGATAAAGGCAAAGGGGACTATGGAAAAAGATAAGGAAAATAGAGTCACTACCTAGTCTATTAAATTGGGAGAGAAGGAAAATCGAGAATGAAAGCACGGTAAAATCAAAAAAAATAAACAAAACACATAACTCAAGTACCAATGGATAACCCACAGATCATTGTGTGTAGAGAAATGGGCAAGGACTCCTATTATGTACGCGAAGGTGTTAGGCACCCCGTACGCCCGACGAGTCGGTCTTTCTGTGCTTTTTCACTCATTTGTGTACCTTGGCAAAATGCTAAAACAAAGGACTCTAAATGTATGCCTTAGGCAAAAGACTAGATGACATGTAAGCAAATATGCTATTTAATGTATGCTTGAATGGACATGAAGTTGGATGCAATGCAGACATAGACAAAACAAATAAACAAGAGATCAGAGACAATTTAAACAGATTGAAACATGCAAATCAGGGATCACCATGCTCTGTTTAGTGCTCTAGAATCCAATTTTCACGTGCAGGCTACCCGCAACACCTGTATGTGGTATCGGTGTGCAGTATAGACTGGTGTTTTTGGCTATGGATTTTCATCGCTTCCCTAATGCAGTCGAGGCTAGGAAAAGTCATTGTAATCATCCAAAATCCATGCATAAACATTGAAGAAGCATGAGACCATAAAAACATGATTGAAAATCCGTGAACACTCGTCCCCTCCTCCCATTTACGTCATTGGATTATACGTCCCTCTCTAGCCATGGTCATGGCTAGGAGGTCGTATTTGTCCCCTGGAGCAACTAGAGAGGTTCGGGAAGAAAGAAAGAAAGGGAAGGGAAACTGTGGAAAGGCTATGCAAACTGTATGCGGCCCTCCTTGTCCTCATGGGTCAACACCGACACTCGTGGACGTCTATCGGTCATAAAGGAGACCGGAGACACTGGGGGCTCTACCTGAAACATTGTGTATGAGGCCGAGGAGTGGGAGAAAGCCAAAAAAGATGTAATACATGTCGATTGGTCGCAGTTCGTGTTTAACGACTGGGGACCTTACACGAACGGCTTACCCATCGTCAAAAAATGCCACTGGTGCCACAACAGGATGTAAAATTGATGAAAACTAATCAAAACATACTAAAACATACAAAAAACTATGTTTCTAGTATAAGGATGAACATAGGTTACGTAGGTTAGAAGTATACCTATGAGTTCGATTGATTTTTGCCTCTAGTGATGGTCAACGATGGACTATTCGGATGATGCTGGGCGCGACAACAAGGCTAAGGAACAATGGTCTGGATTCAAGGATGCTGTTTGGACATGGCTGAAGTAGACTGGTTATTAACAGGGCTGTAAGAGGGCTGGAGATGTGAGTAAATTGCCAGAATGGAAGAGAACTCTTGGGACGAACGGCAACCAAGAGTTTCTAGGGTTTTGAATGTAATGGAGGCTCTAGATTTCTTCAGGATGCAAAGGCTAGGATCCCCTTCATGTATGTGAAGGGTGGGGCTTTATAGACCTAGGTTTTGCATGGGATTTGTTGGATACGTTTCTAAATTTGAATGAATGGGGGGCTTAGTTCAAAGGGGTAGGATTAGGGTTTTGGTGGTGGAGAAAGGAAGTGGAGGCTCATGGCACATCTAGGCACGTACCCAAGTCCATGCACGTTAGTAAGGAGCATCAGGTTAAGAGTCCATGGGGTGAATGGACCGATCAATCGTGTTGCACTGCTACTAACCCAGAACATCGACGCAGCTTAACTACAGTACCCATCCGTGACACATACATGTAGGTCAACTAGGACAAAGTCTGGTTGTTGGATTTTGGACCCATTTCTAGAGTGTTTGAGCCGTCAATGGGCCTTGGGCTTGTAGTTTAGTGGTTGTCTAAGATGTTGGAAGGGTTTTAGGTGTTGGGTTGGATTCTAGGGGTGTCAATTAGGTTTTCGAGACTTGGTTTAATCCATCGTGACCAGAACATTCTTTTGGAAGGGTCCACCAATTAATGACACAAAACTGGGGTGTCTACAATATGTAATAGAGCATTCAAGGGTTGTTGACTATTTGATTTATACATTGAATATACAGGATCAGACTGCACGTTTTGAGCTATTCAAAGAGTATTGAGTGCTCAGTGTTGTATTAAGTTTTCAGTGGATTAATTATTGAGTTTTGAATGCATGCTTTTATGATAAGGTGTATCATATTTTCTGTGCTTCGATCATTGTGATTTTGATATTTAAGAAGCACAGTGGATCGATTTTAGTAGTTTTAAGTTAAGTGGTATTAAGATACATGTCTTAAAATTTTACATGCATGTTCATGATTTGGTTGGTTTTTTGTGTTTTATTGTTTGGATGTGTTTTGGGGTGGACTGCAGACGAAGGATTTGCAGTTTGTCTAGCACATTGGAAGCATACATTTGAGGTGTGCACTATAGGTGCATGTTTTTGACAGGTTTGTTTATAGGTCAAGTTTTTAGTGTATTTAATATTGGTTTCTAATGCATATTTGTGTGACTCATATGCATCATGATTTTAGAGGTTTTCAGTGGATTTCTAGAGCATCAATGTTAAGCTTCCAGTGTGGTTTAGAGTTGTGGTTTTCAAGATGGATTTCTCATGGGTTTCGCACGTTGAGGTGGTGCGTCATGCTTATGCATTCCACTAACGCATTTTGGTTTAGTCTTTAGTTGTTTTTTTAGAGATGTATTTTGTTTGGCGTGGTTTTGTTCTTATATTCTTGAAGGGTGTGTGCTGGATGACCTTTTCAATAGTTACTCACATGTATTTATTTTGTTTTTTGTAGGTACAAATTAGAAGATGGTTAGTACATATAGAGGAGTCATTCAGCCACACATCAAGGGTCTTGGGTAGGTGTTCTTTATTGATAACATTATTAATTCTATAGTAGGAATTTAGATTCATTTATATTGTGATATATATAAAAAATATATGATGTGATTTATTAGGTGTGTGACGACTAGTGTGACCATGTTAGTGGAACCCTACACGACTCCAACGTACGTGGAAATACACGGGGAGTCCCAATATGGTCACAGTGAAGATGGTGAATCCAAAGAAGGAGACTAGACTTGGAAACACCAAAGAAAGATAAGAAAAGGATAAGGAAAAGGAGTCACTACCTAGTCTTTTAATGGAAAGACGAGGAAAACCAAACACAAAGGAAAAACCTAAAGAAATCAATGCGAAGAAAACACCTGCATGCTCTGTGCCTAATGGATGAAGTGCGCAAACCAATAAGGGCCAGAGAAAGGGTAAGGATTCTTGTTACGCGTTGGGAAGGTGTTAGGCACTCCTATGCGCCCGATGAAATCGGTCATTTTAGGTTTCCTTCATGCTAATGATCTAGTATGTGTATGCTTGTCTATCTCGAATGCACATGCCTAAGATGAATGCGAAAACATGCCAAACCATAGAGAAGAAATGAATAAAAAAGAAAAAATGATAAGGAAAATTGTAACACCCGTAAAATTCATTTGTAATTATTTACATTTTATGAATTTTATTCCTGGACGGGTGTTACTGTTTCGAGGCCCGTTGTGTGGTTTTGTGCTTTTGGGCTTGGGCCTCGTGGGTTGGCTTCTGTTTGCGTGTCCCTGTGTGTGGTTTGGCACTGTGCATTGTGGCACTATGCGTGTGGGGCCCAAGTGTGGGGTCCACGTGGGGCCCACGTTCGTGGGCTGGTGGTTGGGCGGAGTGGTTGGTTGCTCGTGCGGTGTGCCGGTGGCTAAGATGTGTAGGTGAGCACGTTCCCAACTACTGCAGGCGCAGACTTTATAAGCTACACCGCATTCCTCCGCCGCCCATCGCTGTCTTCTCCTTCTTTCCTTCTCCTCCCCGGCGCGCACTTCTCCTTCCCCATCATTTTTCCCTTCCTCCCCACTCCTTCTTCTCCGCCCCTTCTCCTCCCCCTTCTCCTTCCACTCATCTCCCCTGTTTTCTCCCCCTGTTACGCGTCGAGAGAAAGAGAGAGAGAGAGGGAAGCGAAAGGGCTGCGGTGGTTCGTGAGGCGCGTGGATCTTGGGAGGAGTGTCCCTGAGGTCGTGGTGAGTCCATGGTTGCCAGAGTTAGTCGGATTCACCGGGGGTCGGTCGGAGATCGCTGGAGGCGTTTCTCAGGTACGCATCTCCACCTCATGTAATAGAGAGCATGGAATTGGTAGAAAATGCTAGGATTGCATGGAATCTAGGTAAATTTAATTTCCTAGAATTTACTGTGATTTATTGTGAATTTATTGGCATTTATGATGGTTGGTGCGTTTTGGGTGCTTTTGACCCTTCTTCCTTTGTGATTTTATATCTTGATGCATAGTTAATGGATTTTAGTTTTGTTTGTTGGGATTTGGAGTAGACTCGAGGGTCTACATCTCATGTTTTATGCAAGATTATTGGTGTTTGTAGGGGGTCTGATTGGAGGTCCCAGTTAGGGCGATTTCAGACGGTAGGGTTTTGGCCATTTTCTAAGCTCGCAGAATTCGGCATACTAAAATGAAAACGGCATACCGAATCAATGAATTTCAGTATACCGATTTCGTTCGGTATACCGTTTTTCTGTCAGTTTGGTCCTCTGGTCCGATCGACCAAATTAGTAGATTTCGGCATACCGAACCTGATTTTTGACATGTCGAATCTAGGCCCAATTATACTTATAAAATGTGTTTTCCGAGGGCTTTCTGTATTGCTGTGTTTTGTCCCTATGAGATTGGATTGTGAGCCATCAGCGGTGGTCCCCTAGGACACCTGACGCGTCGCTTTACCGAGGTTTTGGAAGAATTTTCAAAGATATGAAAATGGTTTTGGAAATGGATTTCAAGGAAATAGTTGGCCTAGTTTGGAAAATGTTTTCCTAGTTTTCTGTGTGCGGGCCGAGACAGTGTGGGACCGTGTCGTCGAGACCAAAGAATGTGACAACATTCTCGGGTGGTCGGGCGCGACTCCTTGGTTGAGGTCGGGGGCCGAGATACCGGAGGCTGAGGGGCGTCGGGTCCTAGAGGTATGAGACTCCTTGACTGTCGTCTCAAGGCTAGGGTTGTGGTCCGCGAGTTGAGGTGTCTTATGGCATGACGGGGAGGTATGATACTCCTGCTGTCGCTGTGAGCATTGAGGCTCGAGTGTCGTTGGGTGTGGAGTTATGATACTCCCTCCTGAGCACCGTGTGCGGAGGACACCATGAGGAGGCGTACCTTGTGGTGGCTAGTGTGGGTGGGACACGTGCCCCATAGCTGGTAGTGTCCTAAGAGACAGGACAGCCTTCCCAGGGAGGGATTGGCTTTTGAGGGTTCTCCTGAGAGAGGGGAATCGTTGGACGGTGAACGCTCTTGCACAGGGTGGCCGTCACCGTGGCAGTGCAAAACGCTGTGGTCACTCCTCAGCGAACTACGTGTGGCCAGAGTTTGTTTGCCTGGCACTGGCCTTCTTGACTCACTGTGTGTGGTTTTGGCCATTGAGGGCCTTTGCTTGTGGCTTTGGGCTAGTAGAGCCCTAGTTGTGGTTATGGCCGGTGTAGGCCTGGTTTATGAGGTTTTGAGAAAGAGTTTGCGAAATGAATTTAAAAAGGAAAATCGATTATAGTTTTGTTTTCCGCTGTTTTCGTGGGGTGCGTACTAGGTGACTTCTGTCACTCATACGTTTTTCCTCGTGTTTTTGGTTTGCAGGTGCAGGCATGCTGAGAGTTAGCGTAGTGCATATAGTCTAGAGTTTCCTAGCCGTACACACAGGTTCCTGGTAGTTATATATTTACTGTTCAGCTTTAATTTTCCTGTAATTTAATTTGTTTTAAATTATTGTGGAAAATGTGGGGTGTGACAAAAATAATCCGAGAGACAATATAGGCATGGAAAATACTGCTTTACTATACGCCCTCGAACGATGAGGAAAATCGTGAAAATCGAAAATATTCAGAAAGCATCTTGCAAAACATCATAAACTTATGAAATTCGAGAAAACCAAATAAGAGAAAATAATCCTCGTTCAGGTCCGTGTTGGTATTTGTCAAGCTTGTTAATATACGCCCTCGAGCGATGAAATCCAAATCAAATCAAGATCAGGAAAATCGAAAGAAATTCGGGAAATAATGTGAAAACCAAGTTTGAATTAAGTTTTGAAATGCATGCATGATGCAAGAGAGTAAGCATGAGAAAATATGCATGAAAAAAGATAACAAAATGTACAAAATGCAACTATGGGTGAAATATGTAAATTTCCAGGAACCTCTATGCAAAAATTACATGTCCCTGAGTGAAGGCTGAGATTCTAGGGCTAAATTAGCAAAAATGCTTAAGAAAACACATTTTGTGCAATTTTAAGGAAGTTGGGGGTTAAATGTGCAAAACTGTGCATTTTTGGTAAAAATCAAGATTCCTAGGGTCCAATCTACAATTTTGCCAGCAAAACATGGGTTTAATCCAATTTTGAAGAAATTCAGGGTTAAATGTGCAAAATAATGGACTCATGTATGAAAACAGGAATTTCCAGGGACTGGTTTGCAAATATGCATTCATTGTAAATTCAGTGAAGTTTAGGGTTTAAAATGCAATTCTGAGCACATTTGAGTAAAAATTTGAATCTACAAGGTTAGATTTGCAATTGTACTAGAAAATCATGCATCTACAAGAATTTTAATGAAGTTCAGGGTTTTTTGTGCAAATTATGGACTTATGATGACTGAAAACTAATTCAAAGGGTTCTATGTCAAAAATTAAAGCTTAGAAAACATTAAAAGTAAAACATAAGGATCACATTGCAATTTTTTGAAACAAATCATTATTAAAATGATTCAAAAACTAGTGTAGGGGCTTAGATGCAAAATAAAAGGACTTGACTGCAAGAAAGGAAAAGCAACAGTGTTTTTTTAAAAGAAGCTTTTGTTTTTAAAAACAAAAAAGGAACAACGGCCGCTGGCGATGGAACCTTGCTGTCGACGGCCATCTAGGATGTCATTCATGGCCTCCCCGATGCCTGATCTAGCATCCAAACACACTGGGAGCAAGAGGGAAAGATCCAACCGTTTGGATCAGGTGTTGAGCAGTCCCAGTCTCCTCCCCACCTCACTCATCATTGTTGCGACTCTAGCGACGGTGACAGGGAAGAAAAGGCCACTGGAGGCATTGGAACAGCGGACCAAGGCTCCAGGAAGGCTGAGTGCGTGGAGAGGAGCATTTCCCACCATCCAAAGGCAAGAAACGTCGCGTGAGCTCCCCTCCAGATCATGCCCTGCGACGGTGGCTTCAGGATGCGATCGGGCTTCGATGTGAGGTCCTGTGAGCTCCAATGTGCAGGGGGAGAGCAAGAGAACGTATCTCGAGGATCGAAGAGGTCGTGCGAGGCAAGGGCCATCCGGTCGACCCCTTCCAGGGGTCGTCTTCTCCGACGACGGTGAGGCTGCGTCCGGCGGCTCTTCTTCAGCGACGTCCAGAGTGAGGGAGAGGATTCCAAGGTGGAGGAGGAGTAAGAAGGGACCAAGGCCAACCTAACTACACACACTAGGGCACGAATCACTTACTGGATTCGTGCCCCCACCTCCCCTACTAGAAAATCGGGTCCGGCGACCCAAAAAACCTCTGATTCCGACCAAAGAAGCTACCTGGCCTTACTGGAATCAACTCAGGAAGATTGAGGAGGTCCTAAGGAACTGAAATTGAAAGAAATTGAGTTGGGATCGAGGCTTACTTGAGCTGGCAATGGAGGAGGTTGCCGAAGAGGTGGCCGGAGCTGGCCTGAATTCTGATTTTTCTCCTCTTCGAGCTTCCTCTCTGATCTGAGCTTCCTTTGGTTGCTCTGGTTGGAACAATTCTCCTTGGTTGCTCTCCTCTCAAATTTTCCAAGTTTTTTCCTCTTTATCCCCCTCCCCTTTTCTTTCTCTTGCAAATGGGGGGTATTTATAAGCTTACAATGGCTAGGTAGTTTGTTATGGGTTATTATAGGTGGTTATGGTAAAGTGGGAAGTGGTTAGGGTTGTTATGATTTTGTTATGGGTTGTTATGGTGGAGTGGGAAGTGGTTAGGGTTTGTTATAGGTTGTTAGAAGTTGTTATAGGTGGTTAGAGGTTGTTATGCTGGAGTAGGAAATGGTTAGAGTTGTTAGAGGTTGTTATAGGTTATTAGGGTTTTGAATTTAGGTTTAGGGTTTAAGTTAGGGTTTAGGGTAGCTTAGGGTTTTGGATTAGGGTCTTGGATTAGGTTTAGGTTAGTTTTAGGGTTTTGAATTAGTTTTAGGGTTTTGGATTAGGTTTTGTGGATGAAATTAGGTTAGGATGCCAAGTTGGTCTTGGGGAAAAGTAATTGAGAGCCCACCAACCAAAAGTCCATTCCAAAAGAGACTACCTGCAAACTTGCAAAATTGGGGTGTCTACAACTAGGATCATTACATGTCTGTAATAATGATGAGTATAATCAATACATTGATGAAAGTTTGTTGCACAACTATCAAAGAATGCTTTAGAATCTTACTTAGAGGATCTAATATTTCCTAGACAAGAAAATTTTGACATCTTAACTTAGTGGAGCGCAAAAGTACCTATGTATCATGTGGTAGCTTGTATGGCTCGTGATACTTTGCCTATTCCTATATCTATTGTTTCATCAAAGGTGACTTTTAGCATCAAAGGTAGAGTACTTGATTAGTATAGACGTTCTACACATCCAACTACACTGGAGGGTCTTATATGCGCATAAGATTGGTAAAGAAAGAACTCCATGGTAAATTATAATTACACTTGCTTTCTATTTTTATAAATTCATTTACAAAAATTCTTATAATTTGTATTTTCGTTGCATTTGTAGAAGAAAATCTTGTTGGTGTGCTTCTCAGAATAATAGCAGAATATTTTGATAATAGAGATCTTGAAACAAGTAATTTTCATTTTCTTCCAGTCTTCTTCTTGAAATTCTTAATCTTTTCTTTTAAATTAATCTCCTTTATACATTCATAAAAATATTTTTATGATTTGTTTAATCTTGATTTTTTTTTGTAATGGAGGCTTCATTGTGTATAGAGAAGATTACATGGAAATATGGAATCAATCAAGAAATTCAAATAATCGAGTAATTGTAGTTTTGGTTTATTTCTTCATGAGATATTATTAGTTTTGGAAATTTGGGCTATTGTAAGTTATAAGTTTATTTCGTCTATCACTATTGTCATGGCTTGTTCATGTTCTAGACACCTTAATTTGGTAATCACTTGTAGACGGACTTCTCCAATAGAGCATACTCCAATGGCAACGAGGCACTTCCCAATACCAAAGACCTTTTCACACTCCAAGCTAGCCTAAAGTCTTACACCAACCTTAAGTCACAACCAATCTACCAAAACAGATCCACAATCCAAGTAACAAGCCTAGAAGTATGCTAGACAGACTTTTCAGACGCACCAAAGTGGCACACTTTGGTAGCGCACTTTTATGGCACACCTGCCCTAGGTCAGTGAACCCAGCAGACATGCGTCCGTTTCACTCTCTATGACATCCAATAGCCATGCAGCCTCCTGACGCTTGAGCTTCGAGATGGTTCATTGCTTTGCCTTTTAAACTCCTCTCCTATGCATCCATCAAGGGAGGCTGGTCATTTCCACAACCCAGAGCATCCTTTGGCTTTCATCGACAGTGCCTTCCCTCTCGCTGTGACACCTCCCATTCCGGCCATCCAAATCCACAACCACCACACGTCTGAGCACCCCCACAATGTCTACAACCCTTCCTCAATCTCCCATGCCCATCTCTATCGCTGTCGAGCCTCACAGGCTTGGGGAAACACCACTGCAAGGCGCAACACTGAGAGGACAACCCGATACGTCAACAGTTAAGTTTTCCACATTGTCGTGTGTACCTATGCTTAATTTCCCTTCACATTTCCATTGTTTGATCAATGTTTCATTGCATGTTTTCATTTTCTTGAGTTATACATGTTTACCATCATGCATCTTCATCATTTCTAGTCACCGGTGATGGGTACACTTGACCTGTGTTAGGCCAATGGTCGGAGCACAAGGCACGGCCACCTAGAGGGTTATCCGACGTTCATCTAGGGGGTTATCCGACGTTCACAGCCACCACCATGGCTAGCTAAACTCGTGAACTTCAGTGAGGCTTGGAGAAGGCTGGGGAGAGTTTGCTTCACCCCCATTAGCATTGGCACAACATCCTCTCCTCCCATCTTGCTCCCTCGACCCTTTGGAAGCACTGGAATGGGTCACTGGAGCTCATGGCTGCGATTCACAACCATGGACATCGCCGAAACCCATCATCGGAGGAAGGAGATGGGTAAAAGCATCCATGTTTCTTAGGATCTCCTTCAACCTTTAGGCATGCTCATCATCATCCTCTCATGCTTCCTAGGCCATCAGTCGCATGGTTCGATCGTCAGAATTCTACCATTCCTGCGATGAGGCTTGTTGTCTGAAACAGGGTACCTAGGGTGCACTCCGATAGCGCACGTATGTGGCGCACATAGATAGCGCACCTATGTGGTGCACATAGGTGGTGCACTTAGTTGGCGCACATAAGTGGCGCACCTAGGTGGCGTACTTTGCTGGCACGCGGTTCCAGGATAGACCATCAATTAGCACTTCTGCATTGCTCTGTTTGGATTCTCCTTTGATCTTAGTCACATAGAGGTAGCCCTACATATCTCATTTGCATTGGCATAATATCAAGCATGCATTTTAGACATAGGTGAGCACATACATACACAAGCAACACATGCTAGTGATAACCCTAGAAAGACCGACTCGTCAGGCATGTAAGGGTGCCTAATACCTTCCTCACATGTAATAGGAGTCCTTGTCCTTTCTTTGGCATGTAATGACTTATGTGTCGCATCCCTTAGGTATAGAGCGTCGCATTCGCATTTGCATTGTTTTTCCACTTTCGGTTTTCCTTATCTTTCTATCAAATAGACTAGGTGGCGACTCCCATTTTTTCTTTTTGCATCCTTTAGTTTTCGCTAGAGTTTTTGCCATAACTTTGCTTGGTTTCCTACATTCGGCCTTTCGCCCCTCACACGAAGTCGTCATTGACATGGTTATAGGAATTGGCGACTCCACTGGGGAGGACTAGATTTTGACTTTCGTTTTTGCTTTTTGCTTGCATGGCTTTTTACTTTTGTTCACCTTCATGTGCATTTGCTTGCTTATCATTTTATTCGCATTTGCTTGTCATTGCATTCATGCCTTTTTGCTTGCTGAATGTTTTTTTCTTTTCGCAATTGCTTTGCCATTGCACTTGCAAATATCTTATTACATGCCTTTTGATGTGTTCAATGTTTCCATTTTCACAATCATATTAACACAACACTTGCACATAACATGCGCATGCCTTTTGCTTGGTAATTGTTGCTTGTTTGCATATCTTGGGTGTTTCTTTCCCATTCTGTACTTGCCATGCCTAGGAAAATTAGAGGCATGCTTGCTTTACCCTGGGTTAATCTAAAATATGTTGCAAATAAAAGGAACATCTAGGTGTAACTAGAGACAAATTGCAATTCTCCCCTCAAATTAATAAAATGTAAGTAAAAGACATAAAGCATCTCGCATGAGCATTTTAGAAAGTATGCATTTTTCTCCTCTCCTATGTCCACCCACAGTCTGAGCAGGCCAGTCCCGGTCTCTCATTCTATAGCTTTGGCATAGAATGAGTTATTAGTCTATTTCCCCTTGTCCAGGGTTGCATCGGTGTTAGTAGAGGATACAACCCATTGCTTTAGTAGGGGTCGAGGCCACTAACACACCATTCGTTCATTGCCTAAGCTTTGCCAAGATTTAGAGTGAGGACTTTTTCTTCTAACCTAAGTCAAAACCTATTATCCATGAGTGAGCCCTAAATGGATGACCCACTTGGGACATGCATAGTAAGAGAGCGCATACTAGGGCATTCATTTGCATTGTGCATGTAACCTTAACTACTTGCATTGCATCTTCTCAGGTTATCACTTGTTGTTGCTTTGCCTGTCTTCACAAGTAACTTGGTGTGAGGTCCTCAGTCAGGAACTCAAGCATCATTGTCGTGGGCAGCCTCCCATGGTCTTTCTTCTCCCCTCTTCTAAGCTATTTGTCGTTTTTGGTGATAGTTCGTCCTTGAGCTCGTGCCCAATCTTCTATTGCAGCCTTGCCCTTGTCCACTCATGGTCAACCATGGCTGAGCAAACTAATGAGCCTTCTTCTGCTGCTTTGGACGAGATCCCGCATTCAGACACTCCTTCTCTCGTCTTGATTTGTATTGCTTCTCCTTCCCCCCATGCTTACCATTTCAAGGTGCATGGAGATTCTACCCCTACTTTGCAGCATTGGCAGACCTTTGCCGAACAGGAGCCTATCATTGAATCTACTTTGCTGACAACCACTTTAGCACTAGAAGTGTCGCCTATCGTCCCCTCCTAGGGCTTTCTTGCTTTAGCTTCCTAGTCGGTTGCTACAACCCCTGGGATAAGTTCTCCGCCTTTTGTATTTGTCTCGTTCTCACCTCCATCCCTCGGCACTATTGCCAATGAATTTCTATCTGTGCAGCTGCAACATATGATAGCTCTCACGTGACAGCTGTAAGGTTGGGTTCTTGCTTGCAACCCTGCATTGGCCCCATTTGTTTCAATCCCCGAGGTTCTAGTGCGTCCAACCTTAGCTCCAAAGATTCACTTCACTGCACCTCTGTCCCTATCATCGCCCTAGTTTCTCACTACCCTAGTGATGATAGTGCCTCCCCAGCCTCCTACATTGGGCATAGCATTCTGTACAACATACATATTCGTCATCTAGTGGCCAACCCTTTGGTTTGGTAGGGGCACAACATCCCTCAAGCTCGTTGCTTGGTGTCGTGCTGGTCCAACAACTGCCACTCCCACACTACACCTTCCATAGCATTATGTGGCATCTATCCATCTTCTTTGCATCATACACCCACCCCTACATACATGCCACTGCATCCTGCATCCTTGCATGGGTATGCTAGCCCTCATACTTAGACAGTAGGAAGCATAAAGGTGGATTTGGAGGAATGTTGATGCATGACCCATACGAGATACTTGGGACCTGCTTCAGTTGCAATATCACCAACAGTAGCAACCTCAAATGCCTTCCTTGCTAGGATGGACGATCTAGAGACAACACTTCGTCAAGTGCACTTCGTCTAAGGCTGCCAACTTTATCAATTCCAGGACCTTTGCTACTTTCCAGAGGTATCACTCCCTTCGAATTTTTTTTATTCCAGAATTCGAGAAATACAATGATAGAGGTTGCCCAATTTCGCATATAAAGGCATTTTACGGAGATCTCGCGTCGCTCTAAGGCGACAAGAGGCTCTTGATCTACTTGTTCCATAAAAGTTTGATAGGGCCAGCACTCAAGTGGTATACTTCCCTTGGCATGGCTACTATCAAAACTTAGAGTGACATCTCCTAGGCATTCCTAGAGCAGTATTCCTTCAACCTTGACTCAATCCCTAAGCATGAGGATCTTGTCACAATTCAGCAGAGACCCTATGAGCCGCTTAGGGAGTATGTCGACCGTTGACTCGCCTTAGCCTCCCAAGTACAACATAGACCTTCAACAAGGAGTCTATCAAAATCATTATCAAAGAGGCACAATCAGTGATCGGGGCTCTACGTAGCATTCAACCTATTTCATCTTTTGCATCTCTGATTCAAGTTGGCATGCACGTGAAAAACTCACCGCAAAGTGGGAGTTTCCCTACACTCTTTGCATTCGCTAAGCAAGCCACCACCTCTAGCTACAGCAACAACAGCATCTCCAGCATTAGCTACTCCAAGAAGGTAACAGTTGCATGCACCGAACCTCCTGCAAAGCCTGTTGTGGTAAAGAGTCAGCCTGACACATATCATTTAGCACTTGCATTTAGCTCTCCACACAATGCACACACGCCCTCCACCGTCGAGCCTATGCACCACGTCACACCAGCTTGGCAAGGACTGCAACTGGGGCAAAAGTGGCCTTACCGCACCGAAGAGGATTACACTCCTCTCTCGGAATTGTTGAGCATCATTTTCCCCAAGGTTGAGTCGTTTCTGAGGTTCCTGAACTCTCGTTCGCTACCAGATCCTATTCCTCAATGGTATGATACGAGTGCATATTGTAGCTTTCATCGTCGAGTCGGTCATTCGACGAATGGTTGCATCACACTACAAGATATCGTTCATGTTATACGTCCAATAGCAAAAGCCCCATGAATCCAAACGAAATCAACAAGTGGAAGGAGAAGAAATCTCGAGTACAAGAAGAAGTATCCAGCCGTAACCCTAGAAAGA
>JAMKQA010018970.1:0-16066 GCA_024699735.1 Posidonia australis
ATTGATTTAACGATGTACGTAGCTACGAGGACAATTAGTCCTCGCAAAGTCCTCGTTATACTGCGTAGCGAGGAGTTTGCGAGGCATTTGCGAGGACTTCGCGAGGAACATTGTCCTCGCTAAACGTCAATTTTGTTGTAGTGCCACCGTAAGCACCAACATAAGCCCCAGCCCCAGCCCCAACATACATGACAATGCTGCCACCAACCCCTAAATCAACACCATCATAAGAGTACGTGGCAATTGCACCATTACATCCTTATTGGTCACCACCACCAAGGCACCAACATCATCATCTCCAACCATTGTTGTTAATTATGACCATAATTTTTGATTCGACACATGCAAGTTCGGCATTTGCATGTCTCGATAGCAGCATGTTCGACATATGCACGTTTGACACATGCATGTTCAATATATGTAAGCTCAATACAAAACACAGCAAGCAAGCAAGATTTGTGTCATTTGCCATGGATGCTGAGTAATGACTTGCTCGGTCAATCGGTCGGGTGTCTCCAAGCTGATCAATTGGGACATAGTGCCTGCTTGAACCTATTCTCTTCTGCTTGGTCTTCAAGCCAATCAATAGGAATGATCTGGCCTTGATCAAGTGACTCACTCGATGAACGTTACAACAAACTTAATCAAGTAGGAACGTTATTGACATTACACTTGATAAGTTAAAGCTTGGAATTAAAATAGGGCCTTAAGTGGACTAAAGTTAATGTTGATGATGAAGAGACATACTCTTCATTGTGGGGCATTGGTGAAACATATAAGTGCTCTTGTGTACATAAGTGTGCATAAGTTTGTTGTAGAGTGAGAGACAAGTATATTCTCAAGAGTTACTTTAAAGAGTAAAGAGTCACTTCTTTCTTCTTGTCTTGTATTAGTACTATTGTTGTTGTTTAGTGGAATCTACATCTCTCCACCTATGGACATAGATCAACACACTACCAATCGAATCACGTAAATTCCTTGTATTTGTGATCATGTTCTTGATCTTGTTTATCTTTTATTCGGTTGACTCATACTTTAAACACATCAAATTAGTATCACAACCAAACATATCAGCCAAGTTCAAGATCAAGAACTTCAACCGCACTGCCAGCTTTGGCCTTTGATTGGCCATAATGTAAGCCCTCTTTGTTCAACAAGGGTTACCAAAGGTGCTTTGAGGAAGCAACAAGATGCTAGCATTCATGTCGTATGTTGACAAATAGTAGATAGATGAAAAGGCACTAGCAACAATGCAACACTCGTTATCAAATGAGGTCTTGAGAGAGGTGGCCTTGAAAGAGACCGAATTACCTATTGTGCCAGTGTTGACTCGATCTCTGGTTGGAGTCCCTGGATATCCAAACACCAAGGGACATCAAAAGGATGCATCCCCATACGTGTGAAATATGATGTGATAAATGAGGATTGTTAGCTAAAGCGGTCGTACCCCTGCATGGGAGATTTACCCTGCCAGTGCAGTTGAAAGAAATAGAAGTCTTTAGTAATTGCCTCTAGCTGGGTCACCTGTGGCTAGGGTGATATTAATGTTTTGGTCTGTGTTGTGTGTGGTTTTCCGAGATGGTTTCAGATGAGGTTTTGAATGCACTGAATGGTTTATGAAATGTACATGTGAATTTCAAAGAAAATGAATAAGATTTGAAAAGGTATGTTTTGCAAAGTAAATTTTTCGGAATAATTATGAAGAAACTTTATAGATTTGATATGCTTTTGGTTCAGTTTTGACATCCATGGTTTATGGATTTCTCGTGGTTTTAGTGTATTTTGGTCGGCATGTATTAGGTGGCTTGATGTCACTCACGTGTGTATTTTGTGGTTTTGTTTCTAGGTGTAGAATTAGGTGTGCAGTCCAATCCTGATGTAAATAGATTAGCGTCATTAGCCACACACATAAGGTTTTGGATAGTTTTCTTTAGTTTTATTGTTAATTAGTTAACTTTAATTAATTAGTTAACTATTTAGGTAGAGCTGATGCTAGTTTGTAACGAAATGAGGGCGTTACATTTGCACACATTGATAGAATTTTTTTTCCACTACAAAGTACAAGAATTTCTCGTCAAGGTGGAGATTGTCGATTATGACCATAATTTTTGATTCAGTACATGTAGTTCAACATATACATGACTTGGTAGTAGTATATTTGGCATATGCACACACAGTATAACACATAGCATGTGAACAAGCAAGCAAACGAGATTTGCATCGTTTGCCACAAATGTTGAGGAATGACTTGCCCGATCAATCTACTGGGTGTCTCCAAGCTAATCAATCGGGACGCAATGCTTGCTCGGACCTATGCTCTTCTATTAGATTTTCTGTAGACACCTCGATTTTGAGGTGGCTCATAGATAAACACTTTGAAGATGTTGCTTTGGATGCAGTAAGCCCAACCACTTTCGAGTCCTATTTGACATTTTAACCAGCCAGAGATCATTACACAAACCGACCACAAGCCTGTAGCAAGCCCGTGGCCCAATTAGCAATTCAGACAGCTAGTGGAGAGCACCAATGTGGAGCATCCAGCAAGAGCACCACAGTGGCGCACTAAGCTGAAGCACCAAGATGGCGCACCAAGCTGGCGCACCGTCACTTTTCAGGGTGTTGGCTACTGGCTTTCCCTCTTCCGTGCTTGTAACCTTCGCCTGCGGATATTCCTTACAAATCTATGCAAGACTGTTGGTATCCGAGACTGTTTACATCCCATGGAGTTACTTTTGTGGGACTCTATAAAAAGACTTCCACTAGCAACCTTTTTTCTCTCTTGGTTGAGCTACCTACGATCTCTTGGCTGAGCTACCTACCATCTATTGGTGGAGCTACCTACGATCTCTTAGCTGAGCTACCTACCATCTCTTGGTTAAGCCACTCACCTACTCTCAGCAACCTACTCTCGTTTCCAGAGGATTTTCTTGCATCTCAAAGCATTCCCAGCTGACCCAAAGCAACAAGGAAGTATTATCTTGAGCCATCCAAGGAGGAAACATCCTAGGCAAGGAAAGATCTTTACTTATCACTTTATTTAAATACTAGATAATACACTGAATAAAGCATGCAACTAACTAGATGTATGATCTATTAGTAATCTTTTTTTCGTGTCTTTTATGATAAGTTGGATGCTCCTACATGTGTATTCATAATGCTTTTGTGTCATGGTAATTCCTGCATCATGTGGTCACTGTTTTTATATACTGAATCATGATTCCATGCAAATACTAGCTATGAACTGAACTGTAAACATACTCTTTGCATGTTTGTCATCTCTACATGTCTGTTAAGCTAATTAAATCATTGCACAATCTTGAAAACCCACTAAGCAGTAGTTACAACTTCTTAACCCATGAATATGCTTGATTTAAAGAGAAGTGATAAGAGGACTTTTTATGCTTGCTTTTCATCATATTTCAGTTTCCTACCATCTAAATAATTGATCTAGATAAAATTAATCACAATTCATCTCTTGCATCTGGCCCAAATTCTGAAATCAGACTGCAGTCTGATTCAGAATTTCTAGGGTGCACCAAACTAGAGCACCTATATGGCACACCAGGGTGGCGCACCTAACCAGAGCACCATCCTGGTGCACCAGTCTGGTCAGAGAACAAATCATCAACTTTACATCATGATCTGCATGCTTTTTCGGGTGTTTTGGACCTTGATGGTTTTGGTGTTTATTCTCTGATATGTCATGTCTTTCTATGCATGATTTCAGCCTCTGATAGCACTGTTTATATGACTTTTGCATCTTGCATGTTCAGCTGTTACTGTAATCTGGTGAACTGATTGCCCCATGAACTCCTGTTTGGGAGGTTCATATGCAACAGTCCATGATCCAGATCTGGATAACATGGCTGAAACTTATTGATTTTATTTATCATAAGGGTGGTGTGGTCTTGTGTGAGGCATATAGCCTTTGACCACAATACCCATATTGTGTTTTCATGCTAGGTTTTTTGTTAGATACTCATGATGCATTTTCTGATGAGTTTGCGAGTTCACAGGATTTTATATTGCATGGCATTAGACTGGTTACTGTCTGATCTGTGATTTTCTCTAGCACACCTTTCTGGCACATCAGTAGAGCACATAGGGGGCACACCAATCTGGCGCACCTGCCTGTTTTCCACTGCACACAGTAGCTCTTGGCATGGTGTTTAGCATGTTTTTCGATCTGATCTTCCTTTGGTTTTCCTCGGGTGTCTTCCTGGACATATCAGGATGACTCCACTCTGTTTTTAGCCATTTTTATGCATGATAGTTCATGTTTTGCATATAGTAAAGTGAGGATGAAAATCACTCGGTGTTGTTAGATCTTTGATCATATCTGTGCAACATCCTTGCACCGGTGCTTGACTCACCGCACGGGTGACCTTTCTAAGCATTAGGACACACCCTACAACCCAGACACTCATGTTTAGCATAGGGCACCACTTATATATAGCATTGCATTGCATATCGCCCTTGGACGTACAGAAAAGGTTGAAAAGTCGACATTTCCAAACAAGTAAATGAGAAACCCATTAAAAAATCGATTTTCGGGCGCACGAGGGTGCCTAATACCTTCCTCGTGCGTAACAAGAATCCTTGCCCATTTCTGGTTCATGTTGACCTTTTCCATTGGTTTTATTGCATGATTTTAACATTTTGAAACGGTTTTCCTCATCTCCCGTTTTTAAATAAACTAGGTGGCGACTCCTGCATTTTTATCATTATTTTACCGTGACTTTGCCAATCCTCGTGCATTTGGCCTTCCGCGCCAAACACGAGGCTGTCGCCAGCATAGTTACATCTTCAAGCCAATCGATCAAGACAGTTCAACCTTGATCAAGCGACTCACTCAATGAACATTACGATAAGCTCAACAAGTAAGAATGTTACTGATGTTACACTGTAAACATTAGAGTTTCGAATTAAAACAAGACATGAAGTGGACAGAAGTTAATATCAAAGATCAAGTGACATGCTCTTGATTGTAGGGTATTGGTGAAACATTTAAATGTACTCATGTATATGAGTGTACATAAATTTTTTGTAGGGTGAGAGATAGGTTTATTCTTAAGAATTACTTTAGAGAGTAAAGAGTCTCTTCTTTATTCTTTATTATTCTCTCATACTTATAATCTTGTCGCTGTTTAATGAAATCTACACTTCTCCTCCCATGAACGTAAATCAACACATTGCCGATTGAACCTTGTAAATTTCTTGTATTTGCAATTGTATTTTAATGTTGTTTATCCTTCATATAACGGACTCATACTTCAAAACCAACAATTGCAAAACTCACCACCACTGGCAACACACAGGAACAGATTTTCATGACTTCCACCACCGACTGCTTACGAGCACAAGAGAACGATTATCTTAGTGGCTGCTACTAGGTTGACGATATAAAAGTAAAATATTGCAGAGCTGTTAGCTGCCCTCGAGTCTTCTGCACCTTGACAACCATAAGAATTGTATGCTCCACGCCTTCGACGGTATCACTCAAGCTAGCGAGCTAAAGCTGGAGATTCATGTAGTTTGTGTTTTTTTTTTGCAAACGATAGTTTTTAAAAAGTATAAATTTCACTCCTCCTGACTAATTATATCATAATAATTGATTAGATTCATATAATTTGTTGCATTTGCTAATGTAGTGTCGTGTTTGCTTGCATTTTGTTTCGAGCAAAACTGTTTTAGGTTCAATGTGTATCTAATCTATTAGGTTGTCCGTTCTTAACTGCAACCAAGGCTTAGTAATCAAATTATTCATAAGTATGATCAACTAATTGCTAGGTCACGTTTCTGCTAGAATTACTGTTATGAATAAAAAACCAAAAAGAAAATCCTCGTCACAACAAAGATTTCAATTTGCTGTTTCTTCTTTTATTCATTTTTTTTCTCACTGCACAATGTGGTAGGATAAGGGAAAAATAACAAATCATAACAAAATTAAAGATCCATTATGGTCCTGAGTTAAAGGCAGAAAGCAAGGCAACAAGGGCCCGACTGATATACATACATACATAATCCTACACATAATCATACATAATACATTGCAACCCTTTGTGATGATAACCACAATATCATCTTCTCTTTTTAGGATGAATTATGTATATGATTATGGGTTGGATTGTGTATATACAAAACATAAACCTACTTCATTCATCAAAAGAAAAACCTTAACCTAGTTACGATTTTGCTCCTTGCGCCTCGTCTAGATCTCTTGGTCTGATTCTACCTAGGGATTAAACATCCCACAATTCACAAGTCATACTAAAATTATACCATCGTACAAATTGAAAATCTGCAACAACAGTGAGCTTATCCAGACATCCTATTTGATCCTAAGAAATAATAAAATGGAAAATGACAGATAACTGGAAAAAAGAAGAGAAACAAGAACACGGTAAGACATAAAACAGGGGATCAGACTATAAAAACTGACATTCACAATGGGAACAGTTTGTCTTCTAAGCCCTCACTATCGCCAATCCGAGAATATTCAAGTGAGCCTAGATTGCTTTGGCTGTGATGATCGGACATGAAATTCGGTCGGCATTCATACAAATTTAATGAGAAAAGAGGTGGATCAAATGTCACGGTATATTGGAAAGTAGCACCTGACCACTCCCACTAGAAACAAGTAGCAGGGATGAGCCAATTTAGTCACTCCCAAGTCACAGATACTGCTCGTGTATCCTTGCCCGGTTCTCCTCCCACCACAGCCTGGCATGCATCTCGCCAAACCTTTCTCGGCTAGAAACAAAACAAAGAGAAGGGCACGTAAATATAAATGTGATCATATATAAAAACTTGGTCAAATGCAATTGGATGTGTTTTATATGTTCTCACCTGAACCTCACACGTCTAAGCTCTCTAACACCACCAGGGAGTGCCCTGATGGTGATGTACACCCCCGGCTCATCCTGTTCAACCCATTCCGTCTCCTGGTCACTCGCATTGCTGACGGATAGCTCACCAGACCGGTCAGCTTCCTCATGTGAGGAGCTGGTTGTCCTTACAGAAGCATCCATTGATGATGTCTCGGTCTTTGCTCCACTAATGCTTGATAACTTTGGAGTGGAGGCAAGGCCAACACTTTGAGAGTGATGTGAATGGAGTGGATGGTGGTCCAATGAGTCTGAAGATGAGTAGCCCATTCCACCACCATTCATTGGCCTGTGGAAGTTTCTTGGGAGCCGCTCCTTGCTCAATGGGGGAGTCACTGGACTTGCCTCGGCAGATTCGACCTTGGAACTCTGAAAGAAAACGATATATAGACATCAATAAGGAAAAATCATTGGGGCATTCAGAACAAATGATACTGAAAGGCTTACATGGACTGTGATTATGAGAAATGTAACTTAGGCCAATCTCATAGAGCTGACCTAGGGGCCGATCACCCACATTCACAAAACATATTCAATGTACTCAGTTCAAGTTGATCCCAAACAAGTCAACTTGAGAGCTGGCTAAGATAAGCTTCTCATAAATGTGAAGCATACTGAATTGAAAACAACATGGTGAACACTGTAAATATAAACGGTCGATCAACAGTCGGCTATAGAGGGTTGACCTAAGTTACATTTATCTTGTGATTATATATACCTCATCTTCAGATCTGGGAGGTGTAGGAAGTGGAACTGCCTGACGGTTGAATCTTTGAACATTGTACAGCTCCATAACCTTGTCGTAATTCTCTGCCCACCACCTTTGAGCTTGCCATTTGTTGAACATCTCCCGACTACAAAATTGCAAAAACTAAATGTCACATTATGACAGTATAAATTGAAGGACTAACCAACTATCGTAAGCAAAAAAAAGAGAAAAAATGAAAAAGGGACAAAATAACTAACTTACAAGTTCACTGATGAATCAGACGAATGTGCTCAATTTCTGAAATTATTGTCAATTGATTCTTTTAGCTATGTTTGGAAACTAATTTAAATGTAGATTTGTCATTTTAAACCGTCAGTCAATACATATTGAAAGTTCATCTTTTCATAACCTATCCCATCAAATGATATTCTCTTGCTTTAGGTGCTTTTATGTTACCGAATATTCCTGATCCTCATTGTTGCTTTCAGATCCAAGAGGAAAAAATAATAAAGGATCCCCAAAAGGCAAGGAGCTACTTCAATTGCATTGTCAACATTGTCTAGAGTGATAAATAATAAAAAAGCAAGAGAAGCATTGGATGCGATCAAACATGGATGAAAACACAAATCCAAATGAATCCTCTAACTAGGATCTTTAAAAGTTAAATAGAAGACTTGTGTCAAACTTGTTATGCATATGTCAAACAATTGAACGATCATTTTCTTAACAGCTTCTTTCCAAAATAGTTAGGAGGGGTCCCAATAATCATCAATTTACAATGTAAAGTCAAATGAGAACCTGGTTTCCTTCAATATCCCTGAATTTTGTCTCTTTTTTTTTAGAAAAGAATGGCATTGGATAGTTTGTAGAATATTGTCAGGTCCAAGGAAAGGAAAAAAAAACCTGTGCAACTAGTTAAACTAAGTCATAAGCATGGATAAACAAAAGTTGGTCAACAAAGCAATTAGTGTATCTGGCAGACAGATTTTCTAGTGAATGCATATTGTAACTAAATGAACAGATCAGCCGACAACATGCACCAAAAGATCATCTTAAAAAATTAAACTGAACACTGTCACCAGCTCAGGTACTGGGATTGAAATACAGATAAAACTATCCATGCAAGGTAAGCTAAGTGCCAGAAGCAGTACACATGGGGCACACCACGTTTCAAACCCTGCTATAGCTACCAGAATTACAGTCAAACAGATATGACTGGTCTATCCTAGCTGGAAGAGCATAAAGAAATGGACTTTACTGGAAAAAGGAGAATGACAGACTATCTGCTTGTTTGCTTTTGTGATTGAGTAACCGACAAGGATAGTTTGGTAGGGTTTTTGAGTTCCTTGTTGCATCTTCTTCCTCCAAAACTCCGGAGGAAAAGGCCAAACACTAGCAATTTATAAACATATACAGTCATTGCTTTGGAAGGGTTTGGTGTGGGGGGGGGGGGTGGTTTGGTAATGCCTGGTCACCGGACAGATCCCAAGCCCAATGCCCTGTTTTACATAGAAAAAGGACCAGTTAAAAGTTTTAGTCCATTCTAGTCAAATTGATTCAATATGCACCGTTGGGAGCACTAATTAATTTCACCCAACTCAGAGAGAGAAGTCTTCCAAGACTGTAAAAAGTATGGAGCAAATATTATAAAAGTGAGATTGGTAGAAACAGTCAGGCTATCAGTTTCCTGTAAGCACTAGTTCAGCACTCTTTACTGAAGAATAAAGATGCACATTCACCATGTAGCAATTTACTTTTCCCCCTTCTGTAATTTCCCTTTTCTAGTTTTTATTGAGGAAAAATAAAGTACACCACACTTTATACAAGCTAATCTTCTCTGTGCCTTGCAAACTTCTCCGAACCACACCGTCTTAATCTCATCATAAATTCTTCAAATCCTATCCAACCTAATTATATACAGGGAGCTAATAGTATTCATGACTCCACTCAAAGTTTCCAAGAGAATTGGGTAAAATTCTAGTAAAAAGGACAAACAATTCATAATCGATGAGGTAACAGAACTAAGAAACAATCACAGTGAAAGTGGAGGTACCTGAACCGAATCCTCTTGAGATCGTTCCCACCCTGAGACAAAGAAAGGAATGTGATGAGAACCCCGGGCTCCACTTGCGCCACCCACTCCTTGGGCTCATCGTCGGCCAAGAACAGCACACCCCCCTCCGTCCTCCCGCTCATAGACGGCGTGCCTTCCCCACTAGACAAGCCCCTCATCCTCGACTCCATCATCTCCTTCCCCAACACCGCCCTCGGCGTCGAACCCGAGCTGACGACCTCCCCGGCCCTCCGGTACGAGTAATGGAACCTCTCCGACCCCGACGCCGCGTCCGACTGGGCATAGCCGGCGTGCCGGTGGCTCGACGAGCCGGAGCACGGCTTGCAGTGCCGGTACGCCCCCGACGCCCTCAGCGCCATGTCCTTGATCTGAAAAACCCGAAAAAGACCACCACCATGTCAGGAAAAAAAAAAGGAGTAACGAAGAGAGAGAGAGAGAGCAATAACGACTAGGGTTGTGCTATTGCGGCATTTGGAAGAACCTGAGTAGTAAGGGCTTTGATGGCCTGTCTGGTGCTAGGAGTGCCGATAGCGTCGTCGTCATCCAGCTCGTGCAGCGACGCTCCTCTTCCGCTACCGCCACCGCTGCCGCCGATCTGCTTCATGCAAGCCATGCACGTCAGCATCTTGGTCCGGTGGCGCGAGATCGGAGTGAAGTGGTTTCCTTTTTCTTTGTTGTAGTTGTTGGATGAAAAAATGCAAGGCAGAAGAATCAAGTGGATCGACCTTAGGGCCCTCTGCCTCGGCTCCACCGGCCAATGTCAGAAGCTTTAATGCAAGATTCCATTAAATTCCAACTTCAAATCTCTTCCCCATCAAGTGCAAGCACACCTCATACCTTAGTCCAGTGGAGGAGGGAGAAGAAGCTCTACTGCAGGTATTAATGGCTACTTGGGCTAGGCGACCGGCAAACTGGGGAATGACCGGCTCGGGTGGGAACGATTCCAGCAGTGATCTGCTCTTCTCATCTTTTATATTGGTGGTTTCGTTTATTAAAATTTAAAAGAGGGTTTTTGTGTCTATACCCTCGGTTAAACATCTTTTACGTCAAAATATCTTCGTAAAATATATTTATTTTCATATCCTCACCCCGTAACTTATTTTATGTCAATACTTTTCTATTAGTCTTGAATCTTACAACGTTAGAGGTAACCGGTAACACATCTTAAAAGATATTTGTGTTCTTCTAGATTTTTTGTTAATAACTTCCTTCTTCTTTTTAATTTCTGTTGAAGTTCTCACTTCTTTTTTGTCTTTTTTCCGTCCGTCTTACAATTTGAGTTTCTTAAAATTTTTGTCATGTTGCAACCAATTCTTTTTTCCTTTCGTCAACTAAGATTTGGATGGTAACACTAAAGAAGAATAAGAAAGGTGGAAATCGAAAACATCAACTATGGAAATTTATAAGGGTAAATAATAGGAGGACATTCTAATCTTTTCCTAGGCCACTTGTTAGGTTTAATTGAGATTGGATTAAGAAAAGGTATCGAGAGCAAATAGAAGCTAAGATAAGGGTATTGACATCAAATAATGGGAATGATAGTATATAGATAAATATACTTTAAATAGATGTATTGACGCAACAATATGTTTAAGTACGGGTGTTGACACAAAAAAAAAAGGGTAAAAATTATCAATTTGTGTGGCTCGGTTATCTGAGGGAAAGAACAGAATTGCTTTTCCTGTACTTCATCTGTTTTTTTGGTGCTTCCGGCCCTCCCCCCCCCTGCCAAATCTGGTGGGGTCTCCCGGAAGTGGGATTTACGGATTTAACCTTCTTCTTTTTTTTAAAAAAATTTCACTCTCTATTTTAAAAAAAAATAAGATAATATTTCTGTTGATTTCGTTGGATCCGATGTTGGATAGGGTCTTCAATTTCCAACAGACGATGATAAGTACGGGACCACCGAGGGAACGTGGCTGCATTGGTGACAGGGATCGGTTTGTTTGTTGCTCTGGCTTGGAGGCGACGTAGCTCACGAGCTCTCTAGTGGTTCCAAGGTGGATTTGATTCTAGGCCTCATCTAGAAGTAGCAGATAAGTGAAAAAAGAAATGTGGTGCAACAAGCAAAGCATAACATTGTCGCTACGGCCAACTCTTCCACTGCATTCTTCTAAAAGATAACGCAAGAGGCACCCGTTGTTCCACTGCCAGTTAAATAATAACAGATTAACCGACTCAGTTCGATCCACTTACTTCTTGTCCTGAAATATTTAATGGAGTACTTGGATAAAAGGTTAATGGAGAGAGGTGAAAAGAATGGGAGAGAATTGAAGAATAAAATAAGTTAGCATAAAGTTAAAATAACTTACGTTCTATCTATTGTCAAATTAAATAATATAATAGAAAAGAACAACACTTTATAAAGAGTAAAATGATAATGTAATTCTATTCCTTGCCATATTCTTTTAAATTTCTCTTGTTAATCAAAAAAAAAAAAAATTGATTTTCTCTTTGTTTATTTTAACTCAATGTCCTTTCTCATTGATCGTCTAGTGACTTGTATCAAAAAAAAAAAAAAAGGTCCATAAGTCTTAAGATCCTAACATGAGATAAAGTTTAGTATCAAGACAACTCTAATTCTAACTCCAGTAATTCATACGAGTAGTGGTTAGATCTCACCACTCAAAGGTGAACTTATTGGCAATTTAAGGTGTAAATCAAGTTAGACCGACCTTAGACCATTCGATTCGTATTTTGACTCAACCTAATCCAACCACGAGCTAGGCCTGCCTAACCTAGTGACTTGGGTCTAATTGGACTTGATTGTTAGGGCAAGCCAAGTCATCAGGTCAATCCACAAAAAAAGAAAAAAAGAAAAATAATAATCCAACGACTGGATCAACTTGATAGATCGAACTAAGTTATCGAACACCTTGGGTTGTATTAGGTCGAGGGATTTAAAAAAAACGATCCATCGAACCCAATCTAGGTCTAATCAGACTACAAAATTTACGAACCAAGTCGGTCCGATTTATACCTTTACTAGCAATCAATCAAAGGTTGAAGAACATTATGGTTACTAAGATTCAAATCAAGTAATTTACTAACATTTCCAAAAAGAAAAGTCCAAGGTCCAAAGGAGTTAATTACTTGGGGACGGTGGAGCACTCGAAGCTCGAGGTGATAAGTGTAGTTACCACCCGTGTACGCCACCAGCAAACAACGGTTTCGTGACCGCCACAGCAGCCAACGGGACTCTTCTTTAACGGCACGTTAAATCCCAGCCGTTGCGAGAATCCCGGGCTTGATCTCGTGTGGACAACCGGTCCCGTTCCGGTTTGGTCCTTGAGGTGTGGGATTCACGTTTGATGTTTCCGTCTTCCCGATCCACTCGGCCGGGGTCCGGAAAACAAACATATATGGTCTCGACAGAGGCGTTGCCTACCAGCATTTTTGTTTCCTTCTGATTAGAAAACTACTTCTGATTAAAAAAACTAGACAAGGTTTTCTAATCAAATCAAGTCCTTTGTCTTGGTTCGGATCTGGATTACTTGGAGTTGCGGTATTATTTTGCGAGGAGACAAGTCTAACATGTGATGTCTCGTTCTAATTAAACTTAGCATGTTCTGACATACATGTCACGTAAGAAATATTGATGAATTTGGTGCTTATCTCTTCAGGACCGATTTACTTTGTGTCGGTAGTAACAGGATTATTTCTTCTAGGCATGCGTAGATACATGTAAAGGCGACGGTCGTAAGAGAGCCATGCGATGCATGAGAAGTGTCGCACGATGCATAAAAGAAGGAAGGTGAAGACACAACGACGATCAGATGAGATAGTAAAAGTGGAGATGGAAGAAAGATAACTAGCAAGGGAGATTGAGGTTGAGGTTGAGGTTGAGGTTGAGGAAAGAAAAGGGAATCATTAGATTTTCATCTAATTGTCTTAATGAGGTCCATATGGGGAAAAAAAAAATCCTATTCTACCATCTTTTCTTCTTCTTTTACGTTTTTTCAAATATTTTTAGTTTTATTAGTTGAGATCCTATTTATAAAGAAAATAGAAATTTAGACACGATAGAAAGGAACATTGTAACCAAAGTGAGTGAATCTTTATGTATATCATATGCCTACATATAATAAGTCAAGATGTCCGACTCTAGGGGTTTCCTTGGATATGAGAGATGGAACATACCTGGCCCCACATGTTGTTAATTCGTCACGGTCCTTGAAGGAGTGCGATAGAGAACCTAAGATCCAATGCAAGTAGTCAATTAAAGGAGTAGGGTGCAGCTCCATTCTTTGTAACGGTGCATCTTTCGCATGATGAATTACAACGAAACAAGAACAATGATGGCTTAAACAATTAGGCGTAGGTGCATTATTTCATTGAAACCAGAGAAAATGTTTCTTTATAGTAAATGTATTTCTTTTGGGTATAATCTTTAGCGACAAAACGAACATTATATCTTTCCACATTTTCTAGTAAATCTCTCTGGATCTTAAATATCTATTTGCAATCAATGGACTTCACGCCTTTCGGTAATAGAATAAGATCCCAAACGTTATTATCTTTCATGGATTTATACTCATCATTGATGATATCTATCCACTTTTGAGGATTGGAACTATTGATTGCTTGATAGACAGTGATTAGATTATCATCCATGAAGTCATTATCAGCTTGATGTTCTTAGAAAATACGATATAATCATCTGAAATCACACTTCTCTTCTCTCTAATGGACCTCTTAAGTGGCAATGGTTCTTAAGAGAGTTGAATTTGTTCTTCTTAAATGAGAAGAGGATCAACAATGTCTTACTTCTGATATGTCTCTTGAATAATGTTAAAAATTAATTCCTGATTATCATCAATAGCAATTATAGGAAGAGAAATAAATTCCTCTTCAAAGACAATATCTCTACTATTATCTTTCCCCTCAAACTCTACTCCCTAAAGAAACCTGTAACACTTAGTCTGATTATCCAAAAATACTGTAAAACCATGAATATTTGTATTATTTGAGAAAATAGTTTATTAATGGATAATCAAGATATTTAAGTGGTTTGTTTGCGGATTTTCTCTCTCTCTATGGCTGTGTTATCTTGATTCCCTGGTTATGTAGTTTCCTAACCTTTTGTGTACCTACTTGTGCTTAAGGGATTGCATAGGACCCACTTAGACTTGGTCAAAGTGCACATGAACCCTCTTCACGTGGCCTCTTTCTTTTTCCTTCTCTTTCTTTCCTCTTTCCTCCCCCCACTCACGAGCTTCCTTCCTTCTTCAAGCCTGTGACACCTGTGCCTTGCAGCCTCGTCCCGTCCTCTCCATGTCAGCCTTGGTGGAAAGCTACAGGTGACCAACAGAGGACCCAGAGATAGCATGCGGGGGAGACGATAAAAGGGAGAGATGGAAAGGTGGCGCCGGACAGACCAAAATCGAGAGACACTACAAGAAAATCAACATTTTGCGAGGACAACTAGCGAGGACTTAGCGAGGACAAGTCCTCGCCAAAATATAACGAGGACATATAGCGAGGAATTAGCGAGGACATGAACTCGCAATAATTTGGCGAGGAAATAGCGAGGACTATTTCTCGCAATGTCCTCGCTTATTGTTAGCGAGGACATAGGGAGGAAATGTCCTCGCTACTTGTGCTCGCTAAATCAGATCTAAAATACCGACGCGAGTCGATTTCCTTCCTTTCTTACCCTAATACCCATCCACCTCCTCCTCTTCCTTCCGCTGCTTGTACGCTCGACGCAACCTCTTCCTTGCGCTGCTTCCGTGCGCAGTGCTCCGTGCTCCATGTTCCGTGCGCAGTGCTCCGCTGCTCCTGCTTCTGTGCGCAGTGCTCCGTGCTCCGCTACTCCGTGCGCAGTGCTCCACTGCTCCGTGCACAGTGCTTCGTGCTCCGCTGCTCCTGCTTCCGTGCTTCGTGCTCCGCTGCTCGTACGCTTGACGTAGCCTCTTCCTTCCGCTGCTTCCGTGCGCAGTGCTCTGCTACTCGTACGCTCGACGCAGCCTCTTCCTTCCGCTGCTTCTGTGTGCAGTGCTCCGCTGCTCCGTGCTCCGCTTACAGGAAGTAAGGAATTTACTTGATCTGTTCTCTCGTTGTTTTTGTTGCATGGCTTCTCACCATCTTTTACCAGCTAGAGTGTAACCTCTAATCGTGATGAAAGTGTAATCTCTTGCTTAAAGACATCTGATCCAACTTTTCGTCTCTTAGTTGTCAATTTCTTATAGGCAAAATTTTCAGGTCTTACTTTACTAATCCACTTGAATATAAATTTCTGTACTATGTGTCTCTAATTTTGTTCTCGTTACATATTGGAGTCATTCTTTAAGCCGACTGTCAGTGCATCTGTACCTCTCAAAAGAGAGGTGCATCTCAAGTTAACTTTTTAAAGCTTAGTTGGTTTCATTTTCTAGCTTCATTACAATTATTTAC